>CAUYRT010064844.1:0-45910 GCA_963574885.1 Lepilemur ruficaudatus | reverse complement strand
CCTTCCAAAGAATATTTTTTAACACCCACCCCCATCATGTACAAGGCACAAGAAAAGATTTGACAGCATATAAAATAGTTCTAGCTCTAAACAGCACAAAGATAAACTAAGCCTATTCTCCTTCCTTCCCCATCTGGTCTCTTTGTTCCACAAGGAATAATTACGTAACATAAGAAGCAGTAGAACAGGCAAGAAAGTGAAGCAGGTAAACAGGCAATGGCACACAGATCTTATAAAATGCATAAAACCGTTCCAATTTTAAGAACTCTCAAAAAGTAGTGGGAAACCCTCTTTAAGGGACACAAAACAAAACAGCTGGTTTTAGAACTGCATTCCACTCTTCCTTTCAGTGGAAGCAGTAGGAGGCACAAAACAGAAAGGGCAATAAAAAGCCCCTCACAAGATGTTTGCACTCTGCGTGCCGTGTAGTGCCAGAGATCCTCCACCTCTTACTTCCTACAGTTTATTGTCCTTTCCTACTCTCGACAAGAGTAATGTTTTCTGGGGAAAAAATCCTGCAAATAAAAAAACTGATAAGGTTATCTTTAATGAAATCCTGGTTGTGTTCTGGCTACCATCTGTTTTTAGAAAAAATACACAAACTTACTCAGAACAGGAGTTTGTTGTTACTCCATAAAAATGAATGGCCCAAGAACACAGTAGGAAATAAATATACTTAAAACAGCTATTTCTCATTTCTGTCACATCCACATTAATTAATTCCTTTGCAGAATTATATTAAATTTCAAAAACAGTTAATGCTTTTTCATAAAATCACACTTCCTGAATTAAAAGGTGTGTAAAAGATAATCTAGTCCAATCAAAACGACAGATAATGTGTTGGCAAGAATGTGGAAGAAACTAGAACCCTCTTACGTTGCTGGGAAGAATGTGGAACGGGGCAGCTGCTGTGGAAAACAGTTTGGCAGTTTCTCAAAAGGTTAAATATAGAGTTACCATACAACCCAGGAATTCCTCTGCTAGGTATATACCCAAGGGAAATGAAAACATGTCCACACAAAAACTTGTACACAAATGTTCATAGCAGCATTATTCACTAAAGCCTGAAAGTGGAAAATACCCTAATGTCCATCAACTGATGAACAGTTTTCTGAAAATGCAGTCCATCCATGCAATGGGCTATTATTCAACAATAAAAAAGGAAGAAATGATCCATGCTATGACATGGATGAGCCGTGAACACACGCTAAGTGGGAGAAGCCAGTCACAAAGGGTCATGCGTTGTATGATTTCATTTCCAGGAAACGTCCAGAAGGTCGATTCACACAGACAGAACACAGACTGGTGGCTGCCAGGGGCTGGGAAAGGGGAGAATGGGGAGTGGCTGATAACAGGTATGGAGTTTCTTTTTTGGGTTATGAAAATGTGCTGAAATTAGATAGTGGTGATGGCTGTACAGCTTTGTGAAGATACTATACAGACCACTGAATTGTACACTTTAAAAGGGTGAATTTCATGATGCGTGAATTACATCACAAATTTTAAAAAGAGAGAGAGAGGGAGGGAGATAGAGACAACTATGTAGGAAAACAGACACCTGTCTGACCTCATTCCCTCCCTGGATTCAGTCATCCAAGCGCCACCTTCATCTCCAACCTTCCGCCTTATGTTAACATATGCCCACAAAGTCCTCTGTTCAGTTCACACTAGTTGTTGTTAAGTGTCCGTCATTTACAAAAGAATATCAGCTATGTTTTGTCACACACAAATATTACGACTTATCAGCTATTTTTTGCCACACAAATATTATGACTTTCAGAAAACATCTGGAAAGCAATTCACACTCATCAAGAGACCCATTTGGAAGGCCCACAACTGATTTTTAATATGCTTTGTCTAGAACACCGAAACAAGTTATTTCAGTGCTTTGACTGTATGTCATACTAGTATGTAGATCATGTTTATGTCATTTGTACCATGGGAGGCAGAAGTGGATCGTTTTACCTACTTGTTGGCACCTAGAACAGGGCCAGACACATGAGATGAGGACTAAGCATTTCATTCACTCATTCTCAGTCCCAAATCTTATCTTGGTCTCTACTGAATGTCTAGTGAACGCTCGGTAGCATCTATAGGAATCATGCTGCTCACAAAGAGGCAGGAGATTTTAGTATGAGGTCGTGGAGATGGCACTGGGTGTTCCTCCAGAAGAGAGGTACTCAAATTCCAGATCTACTACCTACAGCTCAGCACAATTATTAATTACATAAGACCTCTCTGCACAAAAGGAGGTGACGCCTAGCCTGTCTGACAAGCACACGAGGACCACGTGAGATGATATATCAAAGTGCTTCGAAGCACTCTGTAGCAGGGCTCTTCAACCCAAGAAGGCGGTGTCTATATTTGGGGTCTTTGCCACTGGGAGCTTCCTGGTCACACCGGGATGGCTTTCAGCCATGGCATTGCTTTAAGTTAACTTCCCTCCGATTGCCTTGCTACACAACCAAAGAATGCACGGGCCTCGTTTGACTAACCACGTGCACCAACCTTTCCTCCAAACCACCAAAAACTACCTCAGCTGCTTTCCAGACACAAAGCATTCAAAAATAACGTGCACATCCAAGCCGCCCCCAATAGGAAGGTGATGGGGAGGCTGAAGAGGACGGAAAACATTTAAGTGACATAAATGCCTGTTTGTTCCTCTTAAAACATACCAGGATTTCACCTACATGAAACCATTTCACTCCTGCACCAACATTCGTTTTCATTTCTCTCCATATTCTGTCTCCTCTTGGGTTCTACGGAGATTTGGGAACAGACTGGCACTGCTCTCAATAAAAGGCAGCACTTCTGACAGCGCCGTGACTATCCCTGGGTGTCTCTCTGTCACTAATGTGCGCTGACCTCGGAGACTCTTCTCCAAGGACATGGCCTCTCTGAGCGAGAGGACACCCGGAGTGTGACAGTGAGGAGCAGGGGGTCTGTGGTGGGGTTGCTGTTGTGAAGTAAACATTTCCTTTCTCAACAGTTTTAGATTTTACAGAGAAGTTGCGAAGGTAACACAGGGAATCCCCCCGTACACCCCCCTCCCAGGTTCCCCTGTTGTTAACGTCTTACGTTACTTCAGCACGTGCATCACGCTAAGGAACCAACGCACAGGCACGTTGCTATGAACTCAGCGCCACGCTTCACTCAGATGTCTCCACTTTCTCCCTAATGTCCTTCTTCTGTCCCAGGCCCCCTTCCAGGACACTGGATCTCATCATCATGCTCCTTAGGTCTTCGGTCTGTCGGTCGGGTATTTTGGTGGCTCTGTCAGCCGTTGGGGACTGTCAGAAGTTTTTCTCCTGGCTAGACTGGAGCGCGGTGGTTTTCAGCGACAGCCCAACCCAGGGGGTCCACTGCCTGGCTTTACTGCATCTTAGCCGTGTGGCCTTGGACGAATTAACCTCCTTGGGCCTCAGTTTCCTCTTCAACCAAAGGGGACACATAAAGACAGTCTACCACTTGGAACTGTGAGGGTTAAATAGGCCAACTCTGAGAAGGAAGGTGAGTGGACAACCAGAAATTTTTCATGGAAAGCAGCGGTGGCCACTGATTCCCAGGTTAGCAACACAGACGCTGTGCCAGAGACACGGGTACAAAGATTAGTAGAAAAATTTTATTTCTAGAAGCCTGCAGTCCGATGGGGATGAAGTTTAACAGATCATTTAAACGTGATGCCAGTAATCAGGGGATCAGTACAGAGTACTGGAGCCTGGGGTGCTGGCGAGGAAGGAAGGAGGGGACCCCCGAGGGCAGGGTCGGGGGTGAACGGGCAGAGGAAGGAAGCTGCATGTGGAAAGGTCCGATTTTCTGCAGATCAGCCCCGGGCTGGCGTAAGCTGAGACACACTGGGAACTGGCTTGTGCAGCTCTACTTAATCACCACCCATAAACTATTAACAGCTCCACAACTAAACAATGAAGGCATTCACCTTTGTCCAGTCCAAGAAAAAACCGTCTCAGCCTCGAACCCGCCAAGCTCTAGAAACCACCAAGGACTAAAATCGCCTCCACCCCTACCAAATAAAACATGGACAAAATTACTTCGTTTTACAATCCAATATACCTTTTTCAAATTATGTTTAAAAACACACACACAGAGAGTAGCCAAGTCATTTTGAAAGATCAATTTTTAAATGTTTCTCAGTTCAAAAGACTCTCAGTCTCTCAAAATTCAGAAATTCTCAAGTAGAATGGATGATGGGGGCGAAGCAGGGGCCAGGGCTGCCGTTAAGACCCCACTGGGGTGAACAGAGAACACGCGGAGCCCGGGGGTGGAAGTCTGCGGCCTGTCCTGTCCTGTCGGACAAATCCAGCCCAGCCGGGAGGCAGGAGGTCCAACAAGTCCAGCCAGGTCGCAGGAGGCCCTGAGGCCTGAAGCTAAGGAAGGAGACTCCTCCCGGCTCCCTCCCTCAGGGTCCCCGTCAGCCTCTCCCCGACCCCAAGGACAGGCCCCCTCCAGACCACAGTGGCCATGGCCCAAAATGGAATCAAGCCTCTGCTTCCCCTTTCCTGAGCCCACAAAGCCTCTCACCACCTGAGGACGCGTGGGAAGAACTACCAGCACACGGAAGCCAGCAAGGGAGCTCCTTCCCCAGCAAGACGCTGGAGAACCCAAAGAAATTTCCTAGGGGTGGATTCTAGCACCCCCAGCCCTCCCTCCCACCCGACACATCCTTCCCAAACCACTCTAGTGGCAATTTAAGCCACACAGCCCCAACACACACGCACACACACTAACTACCCCAGTCAGTAAGAAGCCTCACTCCTGGCTAGAAGGAAGGGCATGCTGCAATAACCTGTAAAACCCCAGGGAGAACCCTTAAGGCAGAGGGGATCCTGAGGCACAACAGGGTGGGGCTGGAGAGGGGCCGGGAGTCACACACCAGGGGACAAGAGCTCCGATGGGGGAGTCAGGACTAGCTCTGAGCCCAGGGATTGCAGTCACTGCTCCTGACCTGTCCACCTCAACACTCCAGGGGAGACGTCCTCTCCTTCACAGGCCTCGTGGAAGGAAAGATGCTACAAACAGAGTACGGTCATAATTCAGATGCCAAAATCACCAGTGGCCAGGCACACTTCCAATAAATTCTCACGGGACAGGAATGATCTAGAAGGGAGGCTGCATCCCTGTCTTCACAGCAGAATCAGCAGTACCCAGGGACGGAGCCCAGGGAACACTCCAGTTGGGCATTAGTGGACTGACAGGGGCTGGGTCTCCAGCAGCTGCCCCATCATTCTGGGGCCCAGTCGGGGTAGAGAAGCATTCCTTTTCTGAGCCCTCCAGTGTCACCCAAATAAACAAGAAAGGAGGAGACGAGAGGAGAGAGGAGGGGAGGAAAGAAGGAAGACAAGGAAAGGAAGGAAAGACAGGAAGGAAATTAGGAAATCACATACACCAGTTGTCCCCAACCTTTTTGGCACCAGGGGCCGGTTTCATGGAAGCCAATTTTTCCATGGGCAGGGGGCAGGGTGGGGTGGTGAGCTCCTCGGCCCGGTCCCTAACATGCCAAGGATGGTACCAGGGGTTGGGGATCGTAGACAAAGATTTTCTGTCTGCAAAAGAGAATGCACTGTTTTTGAGTAACCTACTACAAAATGCTGGTATACACCTCTGTAGTTATGATTTACTCGGATAATTAGTGCTCACTGCAATATAAGTATTTGTTTTGAAATGGTTTAGTTGAAAGGCCAGTCATTTTAAAACATGTCATTTAAAAATTATTTTAGACATTCCTACAAGAGTACACTTATAACAAAACGTGTGCTAAATATCATCTGAAATTTACCCTTTGTAAGAAGAAAAATGTCTTTTATAAGCATGATTTAGGGACTTTTCCATATCACTACAAATATTCCAATAAAATACCATAACATCTTACTCCAAGACATATGCAAATGTGCCCTACTAGTGTTTGAAGCAAGCATCCCTGGATGAGTCCACTGTAAATCTGTGCGTAAGCCCACACCTCGGCTTTTCAAAGGGCCATAAATCTTCTTTGCAGACTTCTATAGAATGCGGATATGCTGCTCTTTCTTGCTAAAACCAGCAACCTGGAAAGCCTCTTAAGTCATAATCCAAACTTCTTTGTTCTCCATACAAATGCCACAGAGGTTTGTCAAAAGACCCTGGAAATCTAGAGAAAACACCACTCATCTCCGTGGCCTCAATCTATAAGCGAGACTGCCCGCTCTCCCTGGGGACATTCTGTCCTGGGCTGTCAGATCTAGCATGATTTTAGAAAGACAGAGCCTAAAAGGGTTGAAGACCCGCATGAGAGTAAGCCCCTGAAAGAGGTTTAAAATTAAGTGTATCACATAGAAAAATGAGCAACAACAAATACCACATAGGGGGCTAACAGAATTCAGAACCATCCTCAGCAGCTACCCACTGCTTACTGCTTTGGAGCATTTCAAGGGTGTGATTAAAACTCCACAGACCCTTGTAATCTCAAGAACTCCTTGAACTCTTTTTGTCCTAAGAAAGAGCTGACCTATAGGCGTGTGTGCCCTCTTGCTGTCATCGATCCCAGACTGAGAGATAAACTGAATTCTACAAAGCACTGCTGGCAGGCAGGGAGTCCTGAAGGAAGTTGTTCTCCTTGGGGGAACGGCAGCGCCACTGATTACAAGCAGCTCACAGGGAGGGCCCCGGAGACAAAACCTTCTGGAGCTCCCTGCTCAACACTTATCAGTTCCCTAGGAGCCCTCCTTGTCTGCAGAGTAAATGCATCTTTAGACCAGCGCTGTCTGGCAGAAATAATGCAAAACATGTATATCATTTTAAATTTTCTAGTTAGCCACATTTTTTGGAAAAAAAAACTACAAAGAAATAGGTAAGATTACTTTTAATATGATGTTATTTAACCCAATAGAGCCAAAATATGATCAATGTGTCATCAATATAAAAAAAATGTATCAATGAGATATTTGACATTCTTTTCCCCCCTACTCATTCTCAAAATCTGGCGTGTAATTTCCACACCCTGCACATCTCCATTCAGACTTTAAGTGCCCCAAAGCCCCATGTGGCTCATGGCTAACGTACTGTGCAGCTCAGTTCTAGACCCTAGAATCTAGAGATGCACGTTTGTGAGCGAAGGTGGTGATGCATGAGCAAAGACACCAGCCACAAATGCAATACTTTCGTTATGTTTGCTTTTCTTCACTTTAGGGAACGTTGGTACAAAAGTCCCCAGTGACAATCAGCAGAGGCATGTACGAATTACTCATCCTCTTGCCTGATTCACACTCATCTACTTTAGTTCAACACTCACCTGAGGAGAGAAGCAGAAAAACCTTTTCCCTACCTCTGAAATGATACAAGAATGTGATAAATCAGAATTGCTCCAAGAATGTAAACTCTACATGTCCACTGTGCAAGATGATTTAAACAGCTCTGGGAAACTCAGTACATAAATCGCCCCATGACATTGTTTTACCAAAGGGAGGCAGAAAAACACACGTTTACTGCAGCACAAAACTCACAGCCATTTAAACAGCAACGTTTTCTAAAATTCTTGAACTTTTAATTGCACGCGTCAGCTTACATCTGAGTTATTGGTGGTTCAAGGTTAAGACAAATAAAACTGACAATTAATTATATACCAAGCAGCAGAAATGTATGGGCTTTCGCCTCAAAACTGCCCTTTCCACCTCCTAACCATGCTCGGATATTTTTAATGTGATAACAGAAAGAGGAAAGAGTCTTGCAGACTTAGTAACAGTGGTCTAAGGTAAATGTGTTTTTAATTGGCGTTTCCACGGGGTAGAGGTTAGGCACCTCAGCGTGCCTGAACAGCAGAAAAAAAACCGCTCTGGAGCCAGAATGTGGCTGATCTGAACACTGACGGCAGAAAAACTTGTAAACTCCCCCCAACACCCAGCAGGGAGGTGAGCAGCTTTGAGAGAAGCAAATTATCTTTTCAAGGGGGCTGCTTCATCCGGTGACAATTGGCTGGAGTAGCCGGGCCAGCCAGGCCAGCCAAGCCATCTGTTCTCACCAACTTCCCAGGTCGCACCCCTACCCCAGGCCTCCCCACACCCACCCCATCCCGCTTCAGTCTCTGCCACCAAGTCTATACCCCTCCCTTGCTTAAAGCCTTTTTTATTCTAACCAAATCCCTCCGGAGCAGCCCATAGACTGTGCACGACCTGGTCCCTGCACACCCCTCCAGCCTGGTCGCAGCCCCGCCCTCCCGGGGGACTTTTCTCAGGTCCCGAGGCTAAGCTCATTCTCACCCCAGCCTGCCCTCAGCTGCTGCCTGTGGTTTTGCCAGCAACACCGAGGCATCCTCACCTCTGGGAGGCCCTCGCTGGCCTGCTGGGCTTCCCACCACAGTTGAGCTGGCTCGCTGTACCTTTGTCCCCCATGGAGAAATCGGTATGTAAATGAATAACTCCTTTGATGCCAGCCCTCCCTGCTGAACCACCTCAGCTAGTTCGTCCCTCCTCCCTGGATCCCAGCACACTCACTGAGTAGTGCCTAGGGAAGGAAGGAGGGAAGAAGGGAGGGAGGGAGAATTTATAATGAAGACCCAAGAACCCGGTAGACTTTAGTATAAACTCCACCCACTTGAGCACTTTGCCAGAAGAGGGTATTAGTCTTTTACCAGCCCTGCCCTATTAACAATGACCTTGACGTTTCATGTCCCAGTCACTTCCCCAAGCTTACTCTGCAGCATTTAAATAGGTAAGAAGACTCCCATTACAGATTCACATTTATAGAAACCAATAATAAAGGTGATAATAGGTACACCTTAAAAACACATCCTGTCCTGAATTATCTGCTGACATCCCCTGTCTTTAATGGGTTCCCTGATTCGCTCAAGCCCTGCCCTCCTGTGCAAATCTTTTTCTAGATTGCAGAGAAGGCAACAGGAATTCCTGCCCCCACCTCTGCTCCCCGGTTCCCTGGCAGCTTCTGGAGCCAGACGGTCATGAAGCCATATTTCCACACAGGCATGAGTTAATTTAAAATGACTGATTTGAGAAGCTGTTTGCTTTTTCAGCCCAGGCTAAGGTATGCAAAAGTATTTTCCAGATCTCTGACCTGGGGTTCTGCTTCTTTCATGCATCCCAAGGTGTGTTCTTCTCTTTCAGCAAATTCATTTTACCTTGAGAACCACCCACCAAAAATTCCAAATGCGTTCATTCATGCTACAAATGTTTACTTAGCCCTCATGGCTGACAAGGCACAGTGCCAGGTCCAAGAAGGACACAGAAATTCAGTGACATGGACACGAGCCTTAGAATCTAGCAGACCGGGCTCCTGAGGCTGCCTGGCTGCGTACCCTTGGAGAACAATAGTAACAGCAGACACGTGCGTGTAAGCCACTGTCCCAGCATCTCACACACGCACTAACTTGTTTAATTCTTACAGTACCCTATAAGCAAGTAACTAATAATGCTCCCATTTTACAGGTTGCGCAGAGCACAGGCGGTAGAACAGGTTTGGTTTTCCTTCAGTTTTTTTAAACAGCTTTATTGACGCATAATTTACATACCATAAAATTAACTGAACCCAGGCAAGTCCACGCTCCCAACTCCAGGCAGTTCAATCTCTCCCATCGGTTAGCTCACCTGAGCCGCAGCTTCCTACTTCACAAAATGCAGACGATAAGCGTGAATCCACCAAGCAGTCAGCGGTTAAACAAGGGAATGAATGTTAGTGAGACGGCCCAGCCCAGAGCCTGGCACAGAAGGCTACCTCCTCAACTGCCTGCAAAGTGAACAGAGGCCAGCTCTGCTCTCAAAAAGTTTAATCTAATCAGAAGCAAAACTCATAAATATAGAAAATAGCCATAATAAAATGCAGAAAGAGAGAGAGAGAGAGAAATAACACAAGAAGTGCACATAAAATACAAAGGGCAATTGTGTGTTTAAATGAGAGTGAGGACCTGTGTTCCTTGAGCCAAAGTATTTGAAAATGGTAGGCTGGGTTGTCTGATAAGGTGAAATAAATATTTGGTCTACCTCCCTTTCTCCAACTCGTAAGATCCTTGGAATCTTCAAAGTGGTGTCTTTGTATGCTAATGAATGGCTGATGTCTGGCAGCCCCCAGGTAGCTTCCGGGCAGGGATGGTCACCGGAAAGACCCAGGTAGGATTAGAGGTTGGGGACCTCCAGCCCCACCCTCAACGTCCAGGGAGGAGAGAGAAGCTGAAGGCTAACCGCTGGCCAATGATTTAATCAATCGTGACTGCGTAGGGAAGCTTCCATAAAACCCCAAAAGGTCACAGTTTTTGGACAGCTACACAGGTGGAGGTTCCTGGAAGGTGGGGCACCCAGACAGACATGGGAGCTCCACCCTGTGCACCTCTTCAGCTGGTGTTCATTGATATCCTCTGTAACATCCTTTGTAAGAAACCAGTAAACTTAGGCCAGTGTTCCCCTGAGTTCTATGAGCCGCTCTTCAAATTCATCAAACCCAAGGAGCCGGTAGTGGGAATCATGATTTACCGCCTGTCAGTCAGAAGTACAGGTAAAACAACTCGGGGCTCGGGATTGGCACTGGAAGTGGGGGGCAGTCTCAAGGGACTAAGCCCTCAGCCTGCGGGATGTGACTCAAGGTAGACAGTGTCAGAACTGAACTGAATTAGAGGACACCAGCTCGTGTCCACTGCAGCACTGGCTGCTTGCTTGGTGGCTGGAGACATCCCCCACCCTTATAAATGGTGTCAGAAGCATGTTGTGAGAGCACGGTAGGAGAAACTGAGTCTGTGTATTCCTCTGTAGTCTTGGAAGTGAGAATGCTGAGTTTCATGTTGGGCTAAATCACGCAAAGCACAAACGACATAAGAACACCTCTGTGCCTATATCCACAGGGTGAGTCTTGCATGTGGGGCATGCAGAAAGCATTCCGCATCTCTTGCCCTGCAGACAGTTTGATGATCTGTAAGCTAACCCACACACATGTGGTTTCCAACCCCCCTGCCCCGGGAAACCCCTCCAAGAATGGACTTAGTGTTCTTGGCAGACTCAACCTCACATTCTAGTCTGGTCTCTTTCTGCAAAGCTTGCTGCTATCTCTAATACTCTCCCTCACTGTAATACCCTTCCTCACTGACCTTGAAGCCCTCTTCTCCCAAACCATCTCTGTGTCAGACTGAGCATGCTCTAGGAACCAGTGCCCTAAAGCTCTCAACAGCAGAGAGGGCAGGGGCACAGCTGCAGGGAAGGATAAACAGAAGGAATACCCTCCCACCCTTAAGCCAACGGCGCTCCCTGCAATCAGAGCCACCTCCCAGAAACCCAACCGCCCCACCTGCAGGAACAGCCCCCAGCCTGCCAGGGCCATGGACCCATCTCAGACCTCCACTGACTGATAAGTGCCACAAAACTAGAAAGTTCCATTCTAGGGTCTGCCAAAGAAAAAGATGGTTACCTTAGATGCAACGCACTTTCAAATACATTTTATGGCTCTCAAGAACCCCGTGACACCAAGTGACCTTCTGTCTGCTTCTTTTCAGGATCTTCCTGCCTTGGCCTCCCAAAGTGCTGGGATTATAGGCATGAGCCACCGTGCCTGGCCCGGTATTTCTTACACTTGGCATTTTTACAAATGCGATAGCAGCGTCATACATACAGAACTCATATCCATTAACAGGCCCTAAAGGTAACTACTGCCTGGCAGGACAGCTGCTGTCTCAGCCCCCACGCGATTAGCACACTTCCAGGGTGTCCCTGCTGGGTGCTAGGGGTAGTAGGGTCCAGAATGGGCCCCCCACCCCTCAACATTATCTCCCGAAATGAGGAGCCAGCAGGTCGCTCCTAGGACTAAAGGAACTTGAGTGCTTCAGTTCAAGAATGGTCTAAAGCAGGTTTCTCGACAGTGGCACTATTAACATTTTGGGCTGGATAATTCTTTGCTGTGTCCTGTGCATAGTAGGAAGTTTAGCAGCATCCTTGGCTTCTACTCACTAGATAACCCCGGCCCCAAGCTGTGACAAGCAAAAATAACAGCAAACATTGCCAAATGTCCCCTGGGAGCAAAATCACCTGGTACAGAACCAGGTCTAATGAAAAGATGGCTGCTTCTCCAGGCTCAGTGACACCCCACCTGGAAACTGTTAAATCATTAACTTCCGAGGGCTGGATCAGAAGCCAGAAGGCAGCTCCGCCAAAACCACCTCATTGTCCTCTCTCCAAACGTCCTCCTCCTCTACACCCATCTTGAGGGCCTCCACCCACACTGGGTTGGCTAAGCTAGAAAAGGGACACTCTTAACACTCCCTTCCCCCCACACCCAAGAGGTGCCAGATGCTGTGCATCCTGTCAGCCTTTCTGTGGCGATGTCTCCTGATCCATCCCCTCTCCTCTCAAGCCCCTTGGCTAATGTGGAGAAGAAAAAAAATACTTACATTTGAGAACCCTGAAGAACATGGCCATTTCTGATAGCCATTTGGAAAACTTCACTTCCTCGGTTTCTGTTCTTTATTTGCCTCTTCGTAAATTTTATTTATTAAATGGTAGAGCCAGGATTCCAAACAGAAGTAATTCCAGGGCACATGCTCTTGTAATTACACTACGCTGCTTCTCCATGACAGACAGAGAACAAGGCAACAAAGGGAACCAGAAAAGGATGGTGTCGTCACAGGGAGACCAACAGGCTTAGAAGAGCCAAAGACAAACATCAAACGCCATAGAGAGGACCAAAGAAAACACCACTGATCACTAAGTCTGTCAATCAACAGGTCACCAGAGACTGCATTTTCATTTACAGTGATTTCTCGAAAAAAGAAAAAACAGAAACCAAAAAGCTTACGCAAGAGGACAGTTTCATCCACCCTGAAATGAGCTCCAAGTACTACCATATCCAAAAGGATTATGCACACAATATTAAAAAATATTTTGTTACAACATTTACATAAAACACATACTTCCTCTTTAAAAAGCAATCCACAGAATACACAACTCACTGTGGGAAAAGGCAAGCAAACTATCTTTATGGTTTGGTTTTGAATGTAACTACTATGGGAAAAAAATGGGAAATCTATGCTTTGGCATTTCCAGATTTCAGCTGTTGAGAAGGAAACGAGGGTGAGTACAGCATACACTCAGGTGACTTTCTTTTTCTCAGCTTTACATTTTACTTGAAAATGTATTATAAAAATTTATCTTTTACCTAAAAAAGCAAAACAGTGATCATCACTGAAAACCAAAGCAAAAAATCATCTCTGAATGTTCTCTTAAGCTGTTTCAAGCAGAGTGTTTGTATATTCCTAGCAACTGGCACACAGGTGAGGCAAATGATGTAACCGACATGAAGCCATGTGATGGTGCGTGTCAAACCACACACGTGCGCATCCAGCTAAGCTGGCCCTTGGAACATGAGCCTCAGGCTCCAGTGAGCAGAATTACCATTAAGTTTCTAAAGATAAAGTCATGTAAACTGCTTTTACTACTGGTGTATTTTAGGGGAGGAATAAACTATTCAAAATAAGTTTGTTAGGTAAATCCACTGAAATAGAGGAACAAAGTAGAGCCTTTGGAAAAGGTACCATGACATTAATAAAAATAGATCTTTTCCAATCTCTTTAAAGACAGGCCTTCTTGCCAGATAAAAATCAACATAAATATGAAAATATACACATTATATATATAAAATGGATAAATAAGTATTTTTTTACAATGTGTTTTACACACATTCTATAAAACCAGAGACAACGCTGGAATACTATTCAACCACAAAAAGGAATAAACTGCCAACACATGCTGTAATGTAGGTGAATCTTGAAAAAGTTATGGTGCAAAGTAACAGACACCAAGCACAGGAGGTCACCTGTCCTATGATTCTATTTATATGAAATATCCAGAACAGGTAAATCCACAGAGAAGAAAGCAAACCGGTGATGGCCAAGGGCTGGGAGGAGGAGTGAATGGGGAGCGACTGCTTAATGGCTATGGGGTTTTATTTTGGGGTAACAAATTATTTTGAAATTATTAATAGAGGTGGTAGCTACAAAACAATGCGCTGACTGCCACTGAAATGTACACTTGGAAATGGCCAAGTGTATGTTACATGAATTTCACCTCAAAAAATAAATAAAACTTTTATAAATCAGAGCCGAAAGCATTCTCGGAGGCGATCAAGTCCAGTTTTTCCATTTACACGCAGGAAACCTGAGTCAGGTCCAGGAGGATGGTGACTCGCCCAGGTCTGCACAGCTGGTAACTGACAGATCAGAGCTCCGCCCAGGTCTCCTGCCCTGTGTGCTTTCCACATAAAAACTAGTGTGACATCTGTAAAATGGAGACAATAATCTGTCCTTCATTTAGTTGTAAAAATCACGTGTAAATGATGTGAAAATACCTATGACAATGTCCTACTCTAAAGGGGCTCTCAAATATTTTATTAAAATATTGGTAGTAGAAACTAATAATAACAATTCCTACTACTTTAGGTGTCCATCACTTCTCTAAGCATTTTAAATGCATTCATTATTTCATTTCCCATCAACCCCATGGGGTGGGTACAGTTAGGATCAAACCCAGTTTGCAAATAGGAGCACGAAGCACAGAATGAGGACGTGGCTTCGCCAAGGCCATGCACCCAGCAAGCATGCAGGCAGGGTTCAAACCCAGGCGCTCTGCTTCTAGAACCTTCCTATCTATGCTACACTTTGTCAGAGGCACTCTATGGGGGAGGCACTCAGTTGTTAAAAGAATGCCAAGTCATAACAAGTACAGGACAGAATCTTAGTATGACATCCAGTCCTCCAAACCTCACAACTCTGCAAACAAAGAAATTGAGTAAACTTTTAAAATAGAAAAATAAAACTCCCCCCACTTCAAAAGACAAAATCATCCCATTTCTATCCCAAATTCTATCCCAATTTTTATTACCCAATGAAAAACATAAATTACTAAAGGGACCAGAAAATGCAAAAATTTAGCCTAGATACCACCCTCTCTAAATGGCTTTACACTACAGTAATTACTTTTCGAAAGCAGGCTAAAACTAACCTAAACTAACCCAAAGGAAAATATAAGCCATTGCATTCCCTTCCTTTGCTCCAAAGCTAAGAAGCAGTACTTCTTCACCATGTAAGGAGAGTTCAAGCCCCAGCCAAGTTTTGTTTGGCCCACTCATAAAAACCAAAACATCTTACGTTACTTGTCAACATTTCACAAATTGGAACATTTCACGGAAATCTAGATTTCTGGTCTCTCTTTAAAAACGAGAGAAGGCCTGGCAACACCGAGCCCTAATTCTCCGGGGTCTGTGAGCTCCAGTTAACCACAATCCCCTCCACTCCCTATTGCCCACAACCTGGCTCACTGCATTCATCTTCCTTAGCTGCTGGCCCTTGTGTAAAAAAGGTAACAGTGCCAGACTATGTAAGGCTCTGTGACCTTTTACACAGTGCCTCCCATAGCCTGGGTCTCCATATTGGTTTTTAAAAAACGCATTATTTTGTACATAATGCCTCCATTCAGAGTAAGCTTTTGAAAGGAAGTTTCAGTTATTTAATGGGCTTGTCAAGCAGTGCTCTTGATTAAACTTGGCTCAAAGCAAGAGGAAAATGAGTATGTTTTTAGGCCAGTCTTGGACATAATATATTGAATCATACCTTAATTCTGACCAAATGGCAGAATAAAAACCCTAGCCACCCAAGTGAGTAAGTATTCTATTTATAGCTGCCAAGGGGCAAGGCTTCCAGACTTCGTTCACCTACTACCCTGCCCCCACCACCTACCTACACACACACACACACACACACACACACACACACACACACCACACACACACCATGTCACCTCCTTGATATTGAATTTCAGCCTCTAGCAAGTCAGACTTTTTCCGTTAGTTTGGTTTGGGATGATTCCTAAGCCATAGTCATGCTGTCTGGCCACCTGCCAACAGAACACCAGAACGCAAGGAAATTCTGTGCACTCCTCAAAAAAATACAAAATAAAAGAAAATAAAAGCCGATTCTATCTTCCCGTTGGTTTCGATAAAGTTCACCAAAAAGAAGCGTACATTTCTCACAGCGCTTTCCTTCTTTTGTGATTGACGTCAGACACAATATAAATCAATTTCTTTCTCCCCAGTTATAAAACAAACCATTTCCATACTCAGCATTCAAAGGTGCTAAAACCTCGTTAAATCAAAAAAGTACAAGCCGCTATCAATATTCTCTTAAAATTCTTGTCAATTGATTTTTTTAAAAAGCCAAATCTTGAATAACAGTCAAGTCTTCTTTGACTAGCAACAAAGCAGGGAGCTGCACCCTGAGCTACTCTGCAGGAACCCAGGCGTTTGGAATACGAATTGCTGGTGAACATCGCAAACTACAATTCTCTGCTTCTCCTCGTATGGCTGTCTGAAACTCAAGACTGAATGATCAATTTCAAGTTCCACCCTGGTATTGGAGAATCTCTTTCTTTACCGGTTTGCAAATGAAATAATCTTTTACAAAATTGCATCTGCAGGGTGATCGTTTAGCTGAAGAAGGACGATGAGAAGACATGTCACTACCAGGACCCCAAGGTGGTAGCAAGTCACAGACTGTGGAGGTGACCAGGGAGGGCAGGGAGTAGAGGACAGTCCAGCACAGAAGCAGGGTCAAGCCTGGGCAGTGACCAGTGTGGCCAGAGCAAGGGCAGGTGTATGATGTGGGGCTTGAGCATGGCAAGGAACCCACAACATCTTGAGTCAAAACGAGAGAGTCAAGTTAAAACTATGATACACAGGTACACACTGAAGTTCAGAAATAAGGTGGTCAAAAATCAGGGGTCCAAGTACAACAAGAAGGCAGAGCCTAGACTACAAGGGAACAAGGGTAGAGGTAGGGGCTGGGAGGAGGTTAGGATACAGTTGCTTAAAGACAAGGAGAGAACCAAGAGGCAGCAGGAGAAGGAATGATGATCTTGATCACGTGGGTTACTACTCCCTGTACCTTCTATAGGATTTCAGTAAGAACAATATAGGTAAGGAACAATACAACACAGGTAAGGAACAATAGAACACACTCAGCTAGCATGAGCTCCTCCCTGGAAGCAGGCACCTAGGGACATCGGCTTCAGTAGTAAGAAGGGTCAGGAAAGGCAAAGGCACATGAACATTCTGTCTGATCCTGACCAAATGATAAAGACCATAATATTCCAGCGTGGTATCATGAGCTAGGCCATGTGTTTAAAATGATGCTAGGGGAAGCTGGGTACAGACCAAGGTGCCTTATTGGACATGTGGGAACATTTGGGCAGCCAGGCTGAGGGTGCCCACCCCCAGAGCTGGCTCTGCTGAATCCACCTGCCGGTCATGTAGCTTTTCTTCACTACCACCCCACGTGATTCCAACCCGTGACAACCTTCCCAGGACCTTCAGGAGCTTCTGCTGGAATACCCTATGAAGCCCGCAGGACCCATTCCCTTAAGAGAACCTAATATCCACTACTGGTAAGTCTGCACCATCGGACAGCAGCCACCTGAATCAATACGTCCCATAACCATCACCTCACTGGGACCAGTGATGTCCAAAACCAACATGGCCCACCCACGGTGTTGGTAATTCTGCAGACTTGTTCCTTCTGCTGAGTCTACTATTTTTCTTTTACCTGTGTATAAATAATGAGTTTCTAGCCCAAGACATGCCTGTCCTACATTTGAGGGAGTTCTAGACAAAACACACCCTCAGTTGGGTACCCACGCCATGAAAATAACTTGAAATATAATTGCTGCGTAGTGTAGGATCATAGAGCACTAGAAATAGTCCAAATATGGGTACCATCTATCCTGAGGACTGGCAAGCCATGCGTTGTGACAAGCTCTTGAGATATCAACTCGGGAGAGGAGAAACGAACACACAGGTGCAAGAGGAGCCAAGAGGCCTGGAGTCCCATCCAGCTGTGTGACTTTGCAAGGTACTTACAGGTTGTTCAACTTGCACGGGATTAATGATGGTTCCTAACACACAGAGGATTCGATGGGATACTGTATATCTGTATAAAGAGGGCTCATTTTGTACAGCAAATGGCACCAAATAAGTGCCCCATAGGTGTCCTCTATTAATTATTGCTGCTGTTATTTGTTTTAGATGTTTATAGTTTCTAGATAAATCTGAGGGACTTTCTAAGGTGCATCGGTCAATCGATTGCACTTCCTTGGCGTCCGGCTACCCCTCCGCGGCATCATGGTCTCAGAGATGGTGAGGGTGGACGTCCTCCCAGCTGCCAGGACAGCCCTGGTCTCACAGCACGCCAGGTCCATCAGAGGTCCGGGGGCACAAGTGAATCACAGCAAATGCCATCAACATCAGTCTTCAATGAGCAGTGATGGTTGAAGCACAGAAATCACTCGCCTTACTCACATTTCTTATCATTAATCTGTGTTAACAGAGCTGGTGATAAATACTTGAGGCATGTCCCTCACTGGTAGAATCATTCAGTCCCCTGAGTGTTAAGTCCAGGCTGTGGTAAAGCTGTCAGCACTGAGACCTCATTACCAATCCATCAAGCCCAGATTTCTATCGTGAACTGTCTCCAGAAACCTGAATTCTGCCACGTCAGGGTCAAGCTAACGCTCAACAAATCATCCACTTAGCAAATTAATTTCACCATGAATGGACGGTGTGCAAACTCTTGTTCTAACAAATTAAATATCCCATTTGGAGTCCTAAGGAGTCTTTCTATTTAAATTTTTCTCAGTCAACAAAGCATGTGTGACAATAAATTTCACCTAGAAAGATGTCTCATTTTTAGCATCTTCCAATATCAAAAAGCCAGTAAGTCTATACAAATCAGATTAAATTATTTTCTTTTTTTTCTCCCCCTGCTAGGAGGGGAAAACAGGCAAGGAGAAACATGGAAAAGAATTCACTCCTAAATCATAGATTAAATCCAGGAACTTTAAGATGGTCTAACTTCATTTCCCTCCAGCCTGAAGAGTTGATGAGAGCAATAAAGGTGTGAATTTATAAGCAGTCTTCTATTTATTTTCAGCAAATAAGAGTTTTGCCTGCTGATTCAACTGCCCTTACCAAGCTTTTAGAGTGATTCATTACTGTGGCTGGCAAGAAAACAACACGCTTGGTGAAAATTAAGCAGAAAGAAAAATCATGCACTTACTCATCAAAATTGGGAGAAGAGGAAAAGAAAAGAGAAGGTGTGGAGCTGGTTGGTAAAGGTTCACTTACCCCATTCAAAGAGGCTGCTCTTGCATTATCAGGGCGGGTACCCGAGTATTTGGTAATTAACTAAAATAATCAAATGACACGAAGAGGTGCGGAGAATAGAGTCTAAGATGCTAATGCCAGCCTTCCACTTTTCTTCCACCTCAGAAATATACGTATCGGGTTCCTATTGTCTATTCCTTTGCTTCTTAGGATGAGTGAAACCTCATATTCAAGAAGAAGGCCTGGAAGAAAAATGACTTTATATCATCCTAACTATTCACTAACGCCACAGAAATCAATGTTGGAATGAATAAAAGTAAGAAATGTCTACATCTAGATACATAACCAAGTTATGCTAAATATAATGAAGATAATAAAATTAATCAAAATCAGATGAATGTATCATTCACACACACACTTCTAAAAGTACACTCCGGGAAATTACTTCGGGAGTAACGATTTTACTTAGAAAACACAGAAAATTAAAATAACAAAATACAATAGGGTAGACTGTTACAGAAACAAGTCAATCTTCTACATCAGGGTTTCTCAACCTCGACACTACTGACATTTTGGACGGGATCAATCTTTGCTTCGGGGACTGCTCTGTACGATCAAGAATGTTTAGCAGCATCTTTAGCTTCCACCCACAGATACCAGCAGTGCCCTCCCCACGCCAGTGGTAACAGCCAAAATGTCTCCAGATATTGCTAAACGTTCCCACTGAGACAAAAGTGCCCCCACTTGAGAACTATTCTTCTATATAAAACATAACTCTAACCCCATGCCTAACGAGGTACCCATTCCTTAGCAACATCCAGGCTACACACTTTACGACAAAGAGTGTATCTGCTGATCTAACCACGCTAGCCATTTGCTTTTTAAACTATCCATCACCTTTTAAAATCTTACACGGATAGAAGGAGAGTCAATTTCCAAAATGGCTTCTTAAAATTTTTATCACTAAACTCGAATGAAACAGCACTTTTATCCAACTTGGGTGAGGAAGATGTGAACAATCTCACAGCCCAAAGCTGTGACTAGACAGCTGAGTGTCACTTACATCTTCAAAGCAGACAGAAGCATCAGCTCAGCAGATTACAAGCAAAATTTACAAGCTGCTCACAGATTCCAAAGCAAACACACTTTCTCTTAACATCACTTCATGGGAATCTGGAGTTTACCAGAAACAGACAAAGTCCAGAAAAATGATTTAGGACATTCCATGTGACCTTAGCATTCAGAAAGGGTGTTCCCCAGAAACATACAAAAATTTCACTGAAACTCTTCCTTGAATCTTCACCCAGAACAGAATTCCTACTTATTCCGATCACTCAGGAGGAGTGTGCAGTTGCTGCCATCACAAAAACAAGCAGAAGGTCTGTTTTTGCTTTGTTTAATTATAGGAAAATTTCTATTCCTTGTTCCAGTTGCTGGCAAAAACAGATAATTCCTCTTGAGATTGTATTACATGACTTTGGTCTGCTCCGTACAGAGCAACACATACACGTTCCTAACGATTTCCACACAGATGGAATCTTCCCCTCTTTCACAAACCAGCAAGAACCCCTAGCATCCTCCCCAAAGGAAGCCATGCTCCCTAGAGCCAGACCTCCGTGGTCCCTATCCTGGTTCTATAACTTCCCAACTGTGCGAACTTGGGCAAGTTACCTAACTGCTCTACAACTCTGTGTTCTCATGTGTAAAGTAGAGATGAAAACGGTACAATTGTGTAAAGACTGCCGGGCAAATTAAATGAATTAATTCATGTAAGAAATGCTGTATAGCCCCAGCCCATGCTAAGTGCTCCATAAATTTGCACAAGTTAAAAAATGGATAAATGAAAATGCAGATGCATGGAGGCTGTGGGAACAGCACAAGGCAGTTCCTTTCATTCAAACTGCCACCAAAATCCCACACTGTGTCAAATCCTAAGTATACACCATATTTCCTTCCCTTGACAAATAAACCATTAACTTGAATTAGAGAGTGCTGCTAAAATACAAAGATTTTATTTTTTTTTAAAAAAGGTAATTTTTCCTAAACTGAGTTACGATAAAGACAGGACATACTATCTCTTAAAACACGTTTCCAAAATTCTGCTTTTCACGAGGGAATAGCTATTCAACTTCATCAACCATTTCATAACAAGGCCAAAGAAAACCCTCACATGGGCCTTTAATTCTTCTGAGGATATCTCATTTCATTGTTTCACAGGCACATGCCGACTCTATAAAGATTCACATTTAGGGATCTGGTGGAGGTTTAAGTGACAATGGAGATTTTAAGAGACTCAGAGGACACAACAACCTAAGTTCTACTTCTGACCCCATCATTTGATGGTGGATCTTGGGTAAAGTAACCTTGCTCAGGTGGCTCAGAGTAAAAGAAATTTACTTGAAATCTCAAAGATAACATGAGAAGAAAGATAAAGTTACATTCCCTTAAGAGCCCTCTGAACTCCTTGAAAGAGATTTTTCAATTCCAGAAGCACATTTTCTTAACACTACATACGATCTACAAGCCTAAGGCAGCCAAGCCAGAACTATTTTTGCTTTCCATTTTTACTCTTAGAACTGATGACTCATGTTTTAATCTTTTATGGTAAAACACTGAAAAATAATAACTATGGTGAAAAGACAGCTGCAGAAATTACCTTTCACAACATATGCAAAATAATCATATGGCAGAATCTAATCCTTTTATAATTTCGTAACCAAGAGCTCATTTCATTAGATTTTTTTTTTCTGATTCATACTTTTAAAAAGAACAGTAGATTCCATCTTTTAAATACTTTACAGAAAAGATGCACTGGCCTTTTCTAAGAGAACCTTTAAGTGGACATGGTTTTAGAAAGTAAAATATAGTAAACTAACCTACCAGATCGATCACCCCAAAGGCAAGAAGGAGATTGTTATAGCTGAAAAGACACAATGAGAAAATTTCATTGGTCAATTTCATTGGTTTTCAAGCTCTGAAAAAATTAATGCCAGAATTTACAGTCTGCACTTGAACTTCATAATCCTTGAAGTTGTACTTGACGCCTACTTTCGAGAGAATTCCTAAAAAATGAAAATCTTTTGGAAACGCAGTTCCTGGGACTGACAACGCAGTATTCTGATGACCCTATCCTAACATGGCAAGTGTGTACAGAAAGGTAAAGAGGCTGCTTCTGTGTTTTGGAAAACCATAAGCAACTCAGAAATAGTGCCTACTAAAGACTCTGTTCACTTCTTTACAGCAAATAGTGTGTCTACTAGATGTGGGCAAAAACCCTTAGGCAACATGGCCTTGGTAAGAGACTTCATATCCCATGCCAACAGCTGCGACTGCCTTAGCCAGGAACCCTAAAACCCCAATGCTAAATCTAATGTGTGTGTGTGTGTGTGTGTGTGTGTGTGTGTACACGAAGTCTGTCCCGAAGGTATCCAGCCACTGTTAATATAACAAGAACATATCACATGGCTGGATACTTTCCAGACAGATCTCATGTATAATACACACACATACACACACAAGATATATATTAGATTTATCATAAATATACAAACAAGTTTAAACAAAAAGTCTGTGTATCTCTTTTATACTTGAGAGAGAACAGCTCACCTACTTGTTGAAACACCAGACACACTTTATACACATGCTTGGTGGAAAAAAGCAAGAGCAAATGGGCATGTTTCATATAAAATAGGGAGTTATTAAGAAAGAAAAGTATGTGGGGAAATTCTTTGACTTGACTTTGACGTACAACCTAGTGGTGAGAGCAGAATACAGGGTGTCTCCGTAGGGCTGGAACCAATCTCGGCTTAGATTTTAATTACGAAGGGAAAAGGAAGCAAGACAAGGGGTCTAATGGAGACAGAAGGAGGAGGCTGGCGCAAAAATCGGCAGTGAGGTTAGGGTAGGTCAGACGGAGAGTTCTAGCACTGGGAAAGCTGGGGTGGCTGATCCCGGGCTGGGCAAGTGGCCCTCACCTGGGGAATTTAAGAAGTTAGAGTTCTCTTGAGTGGGATGGGTCTCTCTACGTTTTTTTTGTTTTTGTTAGTTTATTTTTTACCCTGTGCCCAATAAACAACTCTCTTTTTAAGGCATGGAGCCAGAAGCAGTCAGAAGTAAGCAATAAGAAAGCGCCCCTGCACCATAAGAAAGAACTGGGAAAAATACTCCCCTGGCTTCCATCCTGGGCTCTCCTTCACCAGGCATTCCTCCCAAGCAGGCAAGTCCCAGGACCAGAGTGACCTGAAGAATCCAAGGGCCACTTTTCCACGTCTCACCTCATAGAGCATCTTGTCCACGTGTTCTGCAGAGGCTCCTTCCGAGCACAGCACATGTTCTCAGGACTGAGTGGCACTGCTCTTTGCAGAGTGGCAAGCCTTTGGGCAGAGCCTGTCCCTTGCCTACTCTAGTTTTTCTTGTCACACCTTTTACCCAGATGATCCCCTTCCTGCCGCCACCATTATGCCCAATTCAAAGTCACTTTTTTAAATTTCAGATTATTAATTTAAGGGGGTCCAAGTGTTTTTGCTACATGGATATCTTGCATAATGCTTGATTCAGGGGTTTTGGTGTGTCCATCACTAGAACAGTGTTCATTGTACCCAACAGGTAAGTTTTTATCCATCCCATACCCATCCTCCTGCCCTCCCTGCTCTTGGTTTCTCATGTCCTTTATATCACTTTGTGCCCATGTGTACCCATCTATTAGTTCCTACTTAGTGAGAACATATGGTGTTTGGTTTTCTTTTCCTGAGATACCCAAAGGAATGAAGTCGTTTTATCAAAGACACCTGCAACCGAAAGTTTATCACAGTACAATTCACAATTGCAAAGATGTGGAATCAACCTAAGTGCCCATCAATTCATGAGTACATAAAGAAAATGGGGTATATAAATGCCATGGAGTACTACTCAGACACAAAAAGGAATGAAATAATGTCATTTGCAGCAACTTGGATGAAACTGGAGATCAAAGCCATTTTCGATGTCCTTAAAAGTCTTGGCTTACAACAAAGAAATCCACTGGGACCTGCTGAGAAACTGACAGATAACTGGAAAATCTTGTCGCATCTTTGTTCTGCATCCTATGAAGTCTTGGCTTTAGCTCACTCCAAAGTCCATTTGCTCACCTGGCTATTGCACATGGGCAGTAACAGACCAGGGTTGTGACATTAACGGCATTAAATGACCTCAAGCCCAAGAGCCCAGCTGTGCAAGAATCATTTTATTTCACAAAGTTTCCATCTCTGGTAAAGAGACCAGGAATAGGAATCTGCTCATTGGTACGATGATGAGCAAGAGTCCAGATGCACCAGTTCTGACCAAATCTACCTCAAACTGTTCGAGAAAAAGAGTCACAAATCAAAAAGCTCCTTGACAACAGCACTAAATTTACTATAAAGAGTAAACAAGGAGGGCTATGAGAATTTGAGCTCTTAACAGCCATGGGACAAAAATAGAGTTGCTCATTATGCGAGTAACTGTTAGTCTGAGAAGGATCCTGGGCGTTAGCAAAGGTATCATAAGTGTAGCTGAACAGCAGAATAGTACTCAGCCGTAAAACGGAACAAACTTCACTCACCCAACAAGGTAGCTGGGTTGCAAAGGCACTGACTGAAACGAGCCTATCTCAAAAGGTACTGGCTGGTTCAGTTTTATAGTTCTCTCAAATGACAAAGCGACAGAGGAGGAGAACGGGCAGCTGTGGCTGGAAGTTGGAGGGAGGGAGGGAGGCTGGGTCACGAGACGGCTCTGCATCGAGATTGTCCTGATGGTTACACAACTCCAAACATGTGCTAACTCCATACGTGCATATGTAATTAGGATTACACATGCACACATACAAAGTGCATGTTTGTAAAACAGGTGAAATCTGAATAAGGCCTGCAGACTGCACCAAGGTCAATCCTAGTTTTGATACTGTACTATTGTTATGTAAAATGTACCATCAGGGACACTGGGTGACAGGTACACAGGAAGGACCTCTCTGTACTATCTGGGCAATTTCTGAGTCTATATATTTTTTTTAAAAATATACCGGAATAAAATTATACAAATACACAGAGGGAGGACAGTAGCTATGACTTACCTTGACATGCCCCCAAAGCTTTATGGGAGAACACAACCTTCTTTTTCCTAGTGGAGAACAACTGTCAGTTTAATTACTCAGCATAATAAATATTTCTCTTACGCTCTAGGGAGAGGATCTCAAAGAGCAATTAGTGGGTAAGGGGTCCAGGAGCGGGGACCAATGACAGCCTTAGGGCAGAGGGTCCGGCTGGCTGGGAATATTTTAACTAGGCTGAACAATTTAACATGACTTGGATAAGTAAATAATGATTGTCAGTGCCGAAACCTCATGGAGAGAGTTTGGATCCCTAATAGAATAAAAATTCAGCACTGATAAATGTCTCACACATTTCCTAATGTGAAAGACTATTAGGAAAGAGAAGAGAAGAGGAAGCGTGAAAAAAGTCCTATCAAGATCCTAGTTCAATCTGCAGTCCTAAGAGTGCAGACATAGCACAGTATTTCTTAACTGGGGGCGATTCTGCCTTGCAGAGGACATTGGTTGTCACGACCGGCAGGTGAGGGGTGTGCCTGGCATCTAGTGATTAGGGGCCAGAGATGCTGCTCAAAATCCTACAACACACAGGACAACCCATCCCAACCCCAACCCCACCCACAACACAGACGGACCCAGCCAAAAATGTCAAGGGTGCCGAGGTTGAGAAGACCTAAAGAGAGAGCACGCTTGCCCACATTCAAAAATCTGAGGTTGAAAACTACCCGAGGGCTGCACACCTTGACCTCAGCTCTGGCCTGCTACGGTAATCAGACAATCAGATGTAAAGAGAATCTAGCTTGTGGCAGCAAAAGATCAGAGGGAAGAAAAAAACACCACCCCAGAATTTTGGAAGCTGTAAGTCACGATCCAAAACCGTAAGTGGCTTTCTAGAATATGAAGAGCAAAGGGGTGTGTTCAGTCTAAAAAAAAGGGTGTGCAAAGGGACACTTGTTCAGCCACCTCCATGGCCAAGGACAGAGAGTATGAGCTGCAGCAGGCAACAGCAGAAGCAAAGATAGCCAGTGGAAACCTGGTCACTGTCTTCAGGACACTGTGCCAAGGAAGGTGTTACCGCGTCCACTCTGGGGTTGTAGTTTTGCTTCTGAGAATAAATAGTTAGCTCAGCCACGTGCATAGCAGGGAGGTTTTGAGAACTTGTGCTCTTTTCTGCAACAGTGAGTTCTAGATTCTTCAGCCTTCAAGTTGCTGAATCCTCTGGGGATCACAACACTACAACAATACTTGCTTTCAGAACAAAACATAGGTGGAAATAAATAGAATCAAATCTGTATTAAATGACAATGGTATATACGTTGTCAAAGGTGTAATAAACAACACCTTTATTTCAAAGTCCATGGACAAATTCCCAGGGATAATAAATAATCAGCCTTAAACACACCCAGACCCACACACACCCCCCAACACTGTTGTATGTTACTTAAATCCGCACAGGTAGAACAGCAACCACACACCAATTGTTGTTGCCCAGGCTTAACTCACAAGGATACTATAACGCAAAGAAGTAAAATGAAAAGAAAAACCCTTGTAAACAATTCCAATGGCTCCCCGGGCAATGCACAGCCGAGCCCCCTGAGTGTGCTTTGGCCTTAAATGAAAATTGTAACCACGCCGGGATGGGGAGGCTGGGGGTGGGAGGGGCGGAGTATGTGAATCAACAGTCTTGCTTATAATTAACAGAAAAAAACTGCCTCTCTCCTCCACTCTGCCTCACAGAAGACCTAAAAGTAGAAGTATAAATCTAGTGTTGTGAGCTAACTTCCTCCACTAATCAATGCATTTCATTAAGATTCTAATAAGAAGTTACAAGTCCCTGAGATCTTAAATAAATCATGATGGGGGTATCTCAGCTGTGCTTACTACAAGCTGCACTGACAGCTCTCATGAAAGTATTGCTACCAAATAATCCAAGTAAAAATCTGCAAACTCTTTGATCGAACATTTCCAGTCCCGGAAAATTTTATCCTCAAGAAATAAACACGTGTGCAATGATCTAGGTACAAATATGTTCATGTGCTGTTTTTTTTTTTTTTTCTGGCAACAACCTAAAATTGTCATATTATTGATGATATATTCCCAGGAAGAATTCGCAGAGCTACTCTTAGACCCGGACACCTAGGACCTTTGTCCTGGGCCAAAGACTTTAGAGTGCCCCACACGTCACAGAGACAAAAAAATAAGTAAATAAGCATAAGTTCCTCAAATAAACTGCAAATCATGGTCTTTGGTGCAAAGTGATATTAATTTTGAATTTGCACCAGGAGCAGTTAAGTATGAATTATCATTTACTATTAATAATATTAGCAAAAGCTTCCCCAAACCCCAAACAGAACTAATTTGGCCATTTTGCTTTAGAAACATGTTTTTAATAATTTTAGAGAAAACTTTTTCCTCAATCAAATCAAAAAGGAATGTGGAACCTATAACAAAAGTGATATTTCAAAAAAATATTAAAAAATCAGAATAAAGAAACAAAAACATCTGCATGACTAGGAAGGAAGAGTTACACAGACATAATCGCAAAACATTTTCATATAGACTATTTTCCAGTCAATATGCATTAAGGCACAGGCTCCTCTGAAAACAGACTTTTAGTGAATGAACTTCTGTTTTCAGTTTTCTTTATAATGTACACAGCTCTGAACAATATAAAGAACTCAGGAAATACTTGCTTTAAGAAGTGGTGAAAAATCACAATATAAACGATAGTGACTTATACAAGCTGAGTATCTCTTATCCAAAATACCTGGGACCAGAAACGTTTCAAATTTTTGAATATTTGCACAATACCAGGTTCAGCATCCCTAATATAAAACTCCAGTCCAAAATGCTCCAATGAGTATTTCCCTTGAAGGGCACGTCAGTGCTAAAGAGGGTGTCTGTAGCTAATATTAACCGATTGTACATTTCAAAATAGAAGAGAATAATTCGAATATACCTAGCATAAAGAAATGACAAATATTTAAGGAAAAGGATATCCTGAATACCTTGATGTGATTACATGAATATATCAAATCATCACATGTACCCTGAAAATATGTACATCTAATATAGATATGTATATATATCAATAAAAGAGAATTTTTTTTTAAAGTTTCAGATTTTGGAGAATTTCACATTTCAGATTTTCCAATTGGGATATGAAATCTGTATAATGAAATTAAAATATGTTGTAATAATTCTTACTATCAATAATCTCTCAGACGTGATTACCCTTTGTTTTTGAATCTAAATATTGCTGTATGAATTTTGTTTACAATATCAGCAACTGTTACTGTCCTGCTTAGAAAAGCAGGCCTTCTCTAGACTTAGATTAATAAAAGAACAATCTAAGAAACACAATGACTTAAGAAAGGTTTTTCACCTTGGCATTACTGTCCATAAAGCACAAATTATTGTGACAATCTTGACAATAGTCATATAACCAGTAATTTTGCTAAAATGAGGCAATAAAAATAGATTTATGGAAAATACACTACGGAGTACATATATTAATCACGCACATATCACTGGCTCATCAACAGAATACCCAGACATGTGCAACTATAATTAAATTCATTCATCTTTGATATTTTCTGGCTTTCAGCAATAAAATCCATAACTTTAAACATGGTTTTCAATTCTACCCTAAAGAAAGTTTATTTGTCAAGGTAGAATAGAAAATAGTTTAGTTACCAATGTGTGAGTTTTGTTTACAACTTTTAAATATTTAGATATGTGATATGGGACCCGTGGCCCCACCAATGCCAGGGGCTGCCTATACCTCTACAAGTTTCTTGACATTTACAGTTTTCTCACGCAACAATTAAGTGTGTTTCAGCAGAAACATATATACAGAGGCATAGAGTCTCAAAGCATTTACCACAAAACTTTAAGAGCAGGACCAAGGAAGTTTCTTTTTGTCTTTTGCTTATGGCACTTTCTAAATTTTCTAAACTTACTACATATTCTTTGCAGGATTAAGGTAAGAAAAAAAACGAATTTAATAATGACATGGAAAAGTATAGTGAAGAAGATACAGTAAATCTGTTTGCAGTCTCTTGCATGAACTTCTTTTAAACAGAATTTTAACACACAAAGAAGATCTCACAAGCATAGATTCTTCACAGAGGTAAGTCCACCTCCCTCCACAATGTATGCCATTGTCAACGGATACCACTCACAGATTATTGACTCACATATTATTGACTGATGGCCCCAAAAAACAAACAAACAGAAGACATTTAAAATATGACGGAATTCTTCTGGAAGCCAATACTGGGTGAAAAGCCAGCTAAAAACCTCCATTCTATTCCAGCATCCCCAAATCTTGTCTTATCTTGGCCCTTTAAAGCACCAACAGATAGTAAGTAAAGGTAAATAAACATCCTTACCCCAAAATGCAAAAATTCAACCTTGCCTAGCTTTTCTAACATAACTATGTCATTTTTTAAATTACCATAATTTAAAATGCTTTTGTATGGAGGAAGTTTTAATCCTTAAGAGCAGATGCGGAAGACTGGGCGGAGGAAGAGCTGTGAGTCGTCCAGCTCCCACGTTACTCCCTGCTCTGGCTGTAAGTCAACAGACGCGTCCCAGCTCTGCCCCAAGAACTCTATCACCTTTTCCTGTAACTGGCAGAGTCAGATGACACGATGTCATGTGATGTGAGCTGCTAGATTTACTTTAGGCCTGGCAGACATACTCTATGAATATCTCTTAGCAAGGTAGCAAAATGTTTTATTCAAGCAATGCTGTTTGAGAAACAATCCAATGCGCTGTCATGATCGCTGCATGGGCATTAATAAACTGACAAATAAAAGACAACTGATATGAAGGAACTGGCAAAGCAGTCAGAACCTTTAATTGAAAGAGAAGACGCTATCAGAAAACCTCAAAGAATACAGCAATAGTTAATAGAATTGGGGAGACAAATGAGTCCTACCTAGTCTTTTAATAAAATAAACACTTCTCAGAAATCTAGTTTTCTAAGTGCCTTATGATGTAAACCTTCCTACTATTCTCACGAGGTTGGGGCCAACAACCTTAGAAACCACATTTTACAAGGAAACACAAGGTATTTATCTTCCCTAAGTAAAAATCAAATCAAATAAAAATTAGTGGCATGTTCAAAAGCAGATTAACATTTTCCTGCTGGGTTTTCAGTGTTTCTGGAAATGGACAACTTGTTTTCCCAAACTGCCATGCAGTTTCCAACTCGAAAATCATTTACTGTTTCTGAGTACCTGGGAAAAAATCATTTGTAATACTAACTGCCTACTGTATAGGGCCCTTCATCAAAGAACCTATTAATAGAAGAGATGATACAAGTTTAAGGCAAATGACACCAACAGGACAGAAAAGCATGGCAGTGAAGAACTTCCCATGGCTCTGGAGACAGCCGGTCTGGATTGAAATCCTATCATCTTCTAGCTGTGTAACACCGAGCCAGCTACTAAACCTCTCTGTGCCTCACTTTCTTCATCTATGAAGCGGTTATAATTATAGAGCCTTACTCACAGGGTTGTTAAACAGATTAAATGAATTACTAAATGCAAAGTGCTTAGCAAGGTGCCTGCACATGGTAAGTACAGTTGTCCCTTGGTATCCCTGGGGAATTGGTTCCAGAACCTCCCACGGATACCGAAATCCTCGGAAAAAGTCTGTACATGTTCAGTGCAGATGCAATTGTTTTCCAATTATTTTCAATCCGAGGTCAGTTGACTACACAAACACAGAACGCACAAACACGAAGGGCTGACTGTACCAAATAAACAGTAGCCATATTTATCATTGCCTTCAAAGAACTGTAAAATGCTTCAGAATCAAGACTAAAAGCATCTTTCCTCCCCCCATAAAATAATCTGGACTTTGGGGGAAATAACTGCTATGTCAGGATTGAATCCCAACCTTGAGGACCTTTCAGGGCAAACCAGGTGATAAAACTTATTTATAAATGAGATATTTAACCTCTATTTACTCGTTTGAAACGTACAGGAGAGATGGGTAAAGTAAGCAAAGCCTCTGGCTAACAGTGGTAACCCCCATCTAACAAGACCAAGAGAGAACAAGGAAAGAGAATAGGGGTCACTGCGAACTAGACCTGTCAGAGACAGTTTCAAAAAGGAGCCAGACAGGTAGGACACCCGATCGCCAGAGAGGACAGCAGGCACAAAGGATGGAGCGGGACGGGGTAACAGGGCCCCGGGACAGGATCGTGTGTGGTGAGACAATAAAGAGTGAGTTACGGGATCAGGAGGCCTTGGAAACCAGGCGTAGGAATGTGAGTTTGATTTCATAAGCAATAAGAACATGCTTTAGACAGAATTCTGGAAATACAAAATCTGCCAGAAGTGTACAAACTGAAAGAAAATAAATAAATGCAACCCAGCACAGGAAATAATATTGGGGAACCGTAAGGTGGAGATTTCCCTGCACCCTCCTAAGTACTGGTATTTCATTCACCATCAAGGGCCACTCAGTCTTAATTTCTAAGTGCAGTTACCATAACTAACCTTTCATTACCACTTACCTAGTATGTGCCAAGTGTAAATCTTATCTTAAATTCTGCTAATAACTATGCAAGGAAGACACTCTCGTGCTCATTTACAGACCAGAGAACTAAAGCCCAGGAAGGTCAGGTAACCTGGCTCCTGGCTGCGATCCCATAGGAGGTGAGCGCGGAGCCTGGCTCTTCTGCTAAGATTGGGGGGAGGGCTTTTCACTCAGCCCACGGGCAGTTAGGCTAGGGGTAAAGCTTAATATAGATTTCACTGGTGGCTCCTTCTTGAAAGTCACCTGCAAATTAGTGACATGAAAATGTTACATATCAGTTACTCTGAATCCAAAATATTGAAACTCATTAATAATAAGGTACTCCATGTTCTGTCAATCACAACAGCCAAGAGCGCATTCAAGGTTCATGTCCTTAAAGGTGAAACCACTTAAAGCCAGTGGAGCTGGAAAAGCAAACACTCTGCTCTCTCCCTCCAGCACTCCGGTTAAACAGTGAAGGCCCTGCCCACGCCAGTTTGTGCCTGATTCCGAGAGAACAGCAGGCCACATGATACGGGGGAGAAGCCGTCCTCCCCGTGCCGCCCTGGCCAGGAGCTCACCACTCTGTGCTAGCAACAACTGTCCTGCTGCAGCTGCTCCCCCGGCTTTGCTGTCCCCAACATGGCAGGGGCAAAAAAAAAAAAATGAGTACTTGACAATAGAAATCTTTTTGAACTATACAGAAAAGGCGAGGCAATAAAGTTCCATTGTGAGAAAAGGAAAAGGGACCCAGCTAATTTCCTGATAAAGATTGTATAGGCCTCAAGGGGGTTACCTTCAGGATTTGATGGGACAAGGAAGTCCTTGTCGATTCCCCTCTATACCTTGAGAACTGATTGGAGGAGGGGCTGCCAAAAATAATGACATCTCAATTTTTTTCTAACAAGAAAAGAAATGCCAAAAAATCACAAAGAATATGCTACAAAATGGGGAGAAAAATATGCTTAGAAACTCTATTTCTTGCTTAAAAAGCTATTTGAACAACTCCAGGTAACAACCAAAACCAAGATCCCTTCTCAAATTAAGTGGAAGAGGCGAGTGTTTCCACTTAACATCTGTAGAGTTGAGTTTGTTCCAACCCAGAGGGACCAGGCTGTAAGAAACAGGTATATCTGGAATATTTTCCACTGACAATTTATCCTTTAAACACTAACACCTACTTTCTAATTTGTGTTTATGAGTATCTATTTGTGTACATTTTACATATTTATTTTGAATATCAAAGAGTTTATGTCTCATTAATAATCCTCAAAAGATCGTGTGCTCAAACAACCATTATGCCTAAAATGGAAAACGAAAAAGTCACGTTCATTTGGTACTTATGGCTCCTACTGTATTCTAGGCACTGTACTTGGCTCCTACTGTATTCTAGGCACTGTACTTGGCCTTGAGTATGTGGAAAGAGTGTCCACTTCAAAACATCAACAAGTTTACACAGTCATCTTGCCACTTAGCTGGTTGTGCCAAACAGAAAAGTTTGCTTTTTTAAAAAAATTGCTTCTCGTAATAGACATATCTAAATTCAGTTTCTGTCTAAAGTAAACTTTTACACTTAGAAATACTGAAAAAACAAGTTTCCCCGAAGTGCACACACAGTTAACTCAAGGGAAGCTATAAAAATCTAATGAAGACCATGAAGAAACTGAAACAGGAGTCTGGCACCCTCAGTTTCTCCAATCCTGGAGAACATTTTGAAGTCAGCAGGCGTCAGCTGACTGGCACAAGCCTCGAAAGCTCCCCGCTGGCCAGCAGCGAGATCCTATTTAAAACAGGCAAGCGCAGACAAGAAGGCAGTGTCTGCAACACGCACAGGAATTAATATCACAAGGCAACTGCTTCATGGGTCTAGCTCAGTGGCTCTCAACTGGGAGTGATTTCGCTCCCCCAGTTCATTTGGCAATGTCTGCAGACATTTTAGGTTGTCACAACTTTTGGGAGTGGGAAGCATCTCATGAGGGATGTTGCTCAGTGTCCCACAATGCACAGGACAGCCCCTCCCAACAAAGAATTATCTGGCAACAGTACCCAGTTTGAGAAACCCTAGTCTAGCTCTACATAGCAGCTACAAGTTGCAAGAGGTTTCCATTTGCTTATCATTTGGCTATTCATACACAAAGCTAATACATGCAGCATCTTGTTCAGTACTTCTTTTTCCCAATTGTTAGCATTAATTTTAAATTGTCAAACAAGCAACAAGTCATTATCCCTAAACCACACTGGGAAAAGTCAGCAAAGAGCAATAGCATACTACTTAGTGATAAGGAGGCCTACAATTTAGCTGTCCTTGGGAATACATCACTTCCATGCTCACTGTTTCTATTCTAACAGGACATTACAATATTTTCTTCACTGGACAATTTAACAAAGGGATGCTCTATTATAAGATATTACAGAGAGAGAGAGAGGAAAGAGGATCTATGTCAGGAGTGTGTCTCCAATTAATACACCAGTTTAGCAAGACCTGCTTGCTTCCCATTGAAAGGGATAATGCTTAAGGGTGGAACTTTGAAGGCTGATCAGAAATTAATACTGTAATACAAATATGTCACGAAATTAAAAGTACAAATGAAACTTTCCCAGAAATACCAAAATCACCAGCGGCAAAGGAAATTAGCTCTGGATTCAATAACAAGCTCTTCAACGCTGGGCAAGTGACTTAACATCTTTGGGTTAAGATTCTTTGTCTACAAAATAAAGAGCACAGAGTAGATGATCGCTAACTCAATATTATATTAATCACTTAAGTAAAATCCAACAACCAGGTTTCATACTAAACTACGCCGTAGCACAAGAAAAAAGAGTACTTTGGGACTTCAAAGTCCAATGGGAACGTGAAGTCAGGACAGCGCAACTGCAGCACGTTATCCTGAAGTTCCCCCCACTTGCACTAGGGGGCAGAGTTCGTCCCCTGGGGAGGCCATGGCCCCTGCGATGCTCAGACCTCAGGAGCACTGGGACCCCAATAGACGGAATACAAATTCTATGTTTTCATCAGATTTTCAAAGAGACCCAGAACACAGAAACAAAGTCAAGAATTTCTGCCCTAGAGGCAGAACCTCAGTTTTCTTACAGATGCAAGCAATTAAACACCGGAACACACTGGAGCCCCAGGGTCCTTTACCGTTAGTCAGTCAACCTGCAACACTTGCAGAAAGTTCTGGTGCCTTCTTACAGGCATAAAAACAAAGCTCTACGGATTAGAAAATGCTAGCGTCTCACAATTATATATATATATTTTAAAAAGAGGAAATATATATTGATGGATGATTGATTCCTTTCCAGTCTTCCTTCCACCATGAATGTGGATACCACATCTGAAACACCATTTTGAAAAACTGGATATTACTATTACACAAGAATACATATAATGCTTTTGCCATTATAAATAGCTGTCTGAGAATACAGTAAGTGGGCATCCAGAAAGCAGAGTTATTTGAAATATTATATCCCATTAAGTGGGAGAAAGCAAGCTGGCTAACACAGGGGCAAACCCTCACCCTCTGATTCGCTGGGAGACTCCAAGACTCTTCTGGATTCACAAAACATTCCCTGGCTTTCAACGAAAGTCACATCAGACTCTCTTAGTCAACTAAGTTTACTTTGAGCCACTTCAAACCTCAAACTTAAACAGAATTTATTAAATAAACACGACCAAGACAGGAAAAGGAGCCAAGAAACCACAGTAACTCTCCATCCCGGGGCGGGGGGGGGGCGGTGCTCTCAATTCAAGTTTCGGTGTTCCGCCCTCCAGGACCGTAAAGAAGGCATCGGTTTCATCTTCTAAAATAACCAGTTTGCCATAAACGAATGTTCTTTCAATTCGAATTCAAAATCTGCCAAGGCCAGTCAGTACAAATACGTGGTCTCCTGGTACCACCCCCTGGAATTACCCCAAACCCTAAAGGCGCACTTGTGGGTGAGCACAGAACTTAGACTCCGAGGTCCGGCAGGCGGAGGGAACGGTGACTGATTAAACCCTAACCTCTCTTTCTCACACTTCATTAAGCCGTCTCCGCTGGAAGTGTTTGAACCCCCTGCACAGGAAGCCAGCACGTTCTGCAAAGGAAATACCAGACCAGACCTTTCTTGGAGAAAGGCACGTCCCCGTCGAACATTTTATGGGGCTTCCTGCACCCGGGCAGCCTGGCGAGCAGATGTCCCCCGGCCCGAGCCCCGGCGCCGCCGCCTCACCTGGCGAGGTGCGCCGCGAGGGCACCCGGGACCAGCCACCCACGCAAGAGGAAACGCACCTCCTACCTCGCCGAGCGAAGTGGGAGCGCGGGACAAAGCAAAACCTGCCTCGGCTTACTCACCGGAGGCTGGGGGGTGGGGAGGGTTGATTTCAGGCGACTCCCAGAAAGTTGAGTCGTCTCGGGCGTAGGGAAAGGGACCCCGCGCGCGCGGCGCGGTGGGCACATCCCACTCTCCCTCCCCGAGCTCCGGACGCCAGGTCGGGCCGGGAGCGCACTCACCTCGGGGAAGAAGTTATCCATTGTTCCAGAGCACCCCCAACTTGCCGAGTCCGGCTCCCAGCTCGCGGAAGTCAGCGCAGCGGCAGGTCCCGGGAAACCGTGCGTGTCACGGCGCGACCCCCAGGAACGCGAGCCCGCGGGGCTGCCCCGCTGCCATCGCCCGATCCCTTCTCTTCTTTCTCACCTTTTGTTTGCCCAAACCCAAGTCTCTAACTCATCCGTCCCAACTGCAGCCTTTGTCTCTCCTTCCAAGTTCCTCACTTCTGGGGGAAGCGCTCGCGAGCGGAGAACAGCTGGTGGTACATTCTTCCCCCGGGCTGGGGGAGGGCGGCCGGGGGCTGGCGAGCGCGCCCCCTCCTCTGCGCTCCGGCCGGGGCACTCGGGGCTGGCCGGGGGACAGCCGGCCACAAAGCGATCCCGAGTCGCTCTCCCGGTGCGAGCGCCGCCGCGCCGAGCACTCCCGCGCCGCGGCTCAGCCAGCTCAAGCCCGCAGAGACTTGCAGCCCGGCACGCTACCCCGCCCCCGGGCCAGGACCCGCCCCAGGCCCCGCCCCGCCGGGAGCAAGCCACGCCCTCCAGCAGCCCCAGCCCCGCCCCCAGAAGCCCAGCCCAGCCCTGCGCGGCCACACCGTCCGGCCCCGCCCGGCCGGCGCGCCCCGCCCCCACCTCCACCCAGGCCCCGCCCACTCTGCGATTCCTACCCGGGCGGGCTCCGGGACTAGCTGGGGAGGAGGATCACGCGGCTCCCCAGGGTCTCCCCGCCTCCCCACCCGGGCACGGGTGGAGGACTTGACTCTTCCCTCTGCTGATAGGGACTAAACAGTCACTGGCAGGGGGAGGGTTGGGGGCTTCTTCTGTGCCTTTGATGTTTAGCGGACCCTGGCACCGGCTTAATGCGGATCGCATACATGCGGCTCGGTGGATGAGCCGTGCGGGGGAAGGAAGCGCGGTCCGCGGAGCTGCCGGGGCCGCGGGGCCGGATCAAAGCCGAAAACGGAGGCGAATCAGAATTTCTGGAAGCTGCCTTCCCGGGTTGAGTTTCTCTCCTGCAGTCAGGCTAAAAGACGTTTTCATGACAGCGGGGAAATGTAGTTTTGTGAACTGGTAGGGGACATGGGTCACAGCACCTTTAAAAACGTGACCGTTTTCCAGAACCTCAAGGAAGCAGAGATGGCAGATGGCATTGAGATGGATGAATGGTCAGACCCCCTGGTATGAGTCCTGGTTTCCTCTAGGTCAGTTCCTCGAACTTTGTCATGCACAGGAATCGCCTGGGGATCTCGTTAGAACGCAGACTGGGATTCCGTAGGGTGAACCTTTCTATTAATAACAGGCATCCAGGTGCCCCTCAAATGGTACCTGGCCCAGTGCTAAATTAAATAAACCTGTCTGTAACAAGAGAAATTAAGAGTAAAGGTTTAGAAACTTTGGTAGCGGTTTAACAATGCCACGACATCCAAGTACACGATCAGTGGACTCTTTGAACCTACTATAAACCAGTTTGGGTGTTGTCAGACTCACGTGCTGAGTCATACCTGGCACCGCAGCATTTTGGTACCTGGCAGATGGGGAACAAAAACCACTGGTTCTTCACCACAAATGGTTTGAGACGCTCTCTCCAGGGGATTTGCCAACTGCTGCTCAACCTTTAAAACTCAGTTCAGAAATTCACATTTTCCAGGGAAGGCCTTCCCAAAGATGTCATTCCACTCACCCCACCACAAGCTCCATTGTAGCCAGTGGGCTATAATATGCCCATTCTTTGGGGTTTATTTCTAAGGCTGTCGAGGAAACTATATCATGTTATAAGGGTCTTTTTCTTGAAGAATAGAAGCCCCTTGAAGGAAGGAACTGTGCTTTAAGATTTGTATTCCCAGACTGTCTCAGAGCATGAATGAATAAATGAATCATCCTTCTGTGTTATTTACGTGAAAATTCAAGCATATTTGTAATTTATCCCAGTGCATTTCCTTGGCATTAATATTGTTGCTCCCACCTCACTTCCCTTTGGAAAGAGTTGAGGTATAAATTAGTTCATGATATTATGCAACACTGTTGTTCTGTTTCACAGGTTTACAACACTTACGGCTCTCAGCCCTTAAAACTTGTGTCCAAGGTTGCAAAGAAAATGAAGATGGAGTCAGGATAAATACTAACGATCCCAGGCACCAACCAAAGTGCTTAGTCAAATGAGTCCTGCTGCCACTTGTGATCAGATACTGGAGCAGAACAATTACAGTCATTATGGTATTAATCTGCACACAACATCTCTGCAATAAAAATTGCCTGGGAGCTTGTTCAAAGAGTGTATGGGTGTGGCCTCATTCCCACCATCAGCCCAGCCACTGATATATTGGGCAATCTTGCCATGGCATTTCAAAAGTCTGTTTCCAATATTGGCTCATCAGTTGTAACAAATGCACCACACTAATGCCAACATGTTAAAAACAGGGGACACTGAGGGTGAGGGATAAAGCGGGTCTAGGAGCTCTCTGTATTTTCCACTCAATATTTCTGTAAACCTAAAACTGTTCCCCAAAAAAGTCTATTAATTTTTAAAAAGTCGCTTTCCTGTCAAATAAGATATGGTTAATACTTGCCCCAAACTTGGCTCACATAAAGCATTGTTAGCCAGAGCCAATATATAAAGGTTAAATTTTATGGAATCATTTTATTTCTTTAAAAAGTTTACATCAGTGTTTTATAAGTTATAGTCCCCAGACCACCTTATCAGGATCCCTGGGGCAGCTGTTAAAAAGACAAAAAAAAAAAAAAAAAAAAAAAACCCAAATTCTGAATCTCTGGGGCATGTTGGGTGCCTAAGAATTTGCATTTTAATAAGCGCAGTGTGAGAATTGCTGCTTTAGGTTATCAGAATTCATCAGATTTTCTGTATACACCCCTGTTCTCAAAAAGGTGTAAAGATAAACTGTAGCAGTATGATTCTATTTGCTGAACAAATGCTAAAGTGCATGTTACTTTAAGCACTCTAAACAGAGTATCTAACTCTGAAGTATTTGGGGTTGAATCAGTTGTTATGAAGAACTAGGTTTAAAAAGAAAAGGACTGTGAAATTTACAAGGATTTTGACAAGATTGGACAGAGACAGTTTTTAAAATCAATAAATTTCTAAGAATATCCACTCCTGTTGCCATTTTTTAGAAGCTAAAGGGAGTGGTGCTACCCACAGGTCAAAGCAGTTTAGCCTAAAATGGTTAAACCCTGTCCTCTGAGAGTGACAAAGACACAAAAACGTTAACGCCAGGATGGGTACAGTTCTCTGAGGCAAAGTTCATTCTCAAATATCCTACTTACTGATCTTTCAGAAATACCAGGCTAATGAAGTGTTCAATTTTCAAAATAAAAAGTTCGCGTTTTCTTATTTAGTGTAATAAATTAATAAAATAAATTGACAAAATTTTATTTTGATATAGATTGGATCATTTCCCCACGTTAAAGGAGAGTTATATATGTATATTTATGAGTTAAGTAACATGATCTTGCTCTGTTTTTGTTCTCCGCCGACAGTTTGTTTGTTTTTTGTTGAGATGGGTTGTCTCATTTTCTTCGTAGATTCAAATTTAGTTCCTTTGTTGTTGCTGTTACTGCTGCTGCTGCCTTTCCTAATCTCGATGTGTATTTAGGGTGTAGAGCCTTTCCCCTTATCTTTATTTTTATTAAATACTCACCTCTTAATTGCTCCAGTCACAGTAATGGGTTAATTACTAGTTGCAGAAAGGGAAAGTTTTGAAAGTTTCTTTCACACAAATTACAAGTTAATAACTGACCCTTCTAAAATCCTTTCATGCTTAACTAAACAGCAGTCCATCCTTTCTGCCCACTTATAGTCTTAGACGTTTAAAACATCAAATGTTTTTGCCTTTTTGGTTTTCTGTTTTATAGAGATGGCTCTCACTATGTTGCCCAGGCTGGTCTCAAACTTCTGGCCTCAAGTGATCATCTACCTCAGCCTCCCCCAGTGCGGGGATTACAAGCGTGAGCCACCACACCTGGCCTTGTTTTTGCCTTTTTGAACAAACAAAAATGAAGGGACCTTTTTAAATGTTCTTTAAATTTTTAGACAAGTATTTCTTTTACTTCTTGTAACTTACAATTCAAAAATCCTCAAGGGAATTTTTTTTTTTCCTGTGAAACTAAAACCAATTGTGAATGATTTCTATAGAAAGAATAAATTTGGGGGAAAAAAATACCTGAAATGTTTCACATTGTAATAGAATTAATTAAGTACATAAAAATAAACACAGAAATAAAACAGGGACAAGACACTCAAAAGAACTCATTTTGCCAGCAGTCATTTTTCTAAACAAGACGAGCTAAGGCTAGAGTGTAATTCACCTCATCAGAGAACATTCAATGAGTAGTTAATTCTCACTAAATCCCTTTGCCTTCAAACTACAACAAGAATGCTTTCTAAAGTGACATCCCACACAGGTGTGACATGTTACTGTCATAAATTAAGCCACTCTGTGCTTGGTGCTGGTCCCATTGAGTTTAATAAATAAATAATATAAAAATTCTTAAAAAACTGAAAAGCTCTGCGTTGATCCATATTAAGCCCGCTTGGAGCCATGTGTGACATCTCCCTTCTCTCTCTATTTCCTGTGTCTTCAGGCCCCTGTCTCCTCCATTACTCCAGAGTGGCTCATAGGCTGTCATCTCTCCACCGCCATTGTTAATCACGTTTGCCACTTCCAAACCGTGTGCCATCATTTAGTCCCCTTGCTTGCATCTTCGATCTTTCCCGCTCTTTATCCAAGCCAAGAAACGTGACTGTGACGACGCTATTTGAAAACAGCTGTTCCTTCACCCAATTGTTCTCTGAACTGCCAGACCATCCCTCTCCAAACTCATAACTTTTCACAGTCTGCACTTCATCCCCCAAGCAACCAACACTTCAGCCACTCATAATCTGATTATTATCCCTACCCAACTCTCTGGAAGGTCACTATGATCTCAAAATAATCAAATTCAACAGCCTGTTCTCAAATTTCATCCTCCTTGGCATCCCCTCTTTCAAAATTCTCTAATTTCTTAGCTTCAGGGCCAGCCTCACAGGTGTGTGACCTGTATGGTTGTTGTGCAGAGCCCTAAGCTCCCCACACTTGGATTAATACTGTTGCTGCTTTCTTAAAACACTTAATACTTGTTGAACGAAGGGCCCCGCCTTTTCATTTTGTACTTGGCCCCACAAATTGTGACGCTGGTCCATCTTAGCTGTTATTTATCATGTTGCATTTGTCCAGTTCTCTCATCTCGTTGGCATCTTTCTCTGTCTCTTTGGCGGGCTCCTCTTCTCCCTTCCTCCTCCAAAATGTGGTCAATCCCCAGCATGGGTTCTTTCCCCATCTTACATTCTGCCCGTTTACTCTCTGTCCTTCAACTACTGTCTCTCCATGCATGATTCCCACATAAATAATGAGCTTAAAGGAGCCCCAGCCCTGCATTTCCAACCATCTGTAGGATTTTCGCTAGTGACGTTCTGCTCACACTTCATACTCTTGAGAGTAAACCTTTTTCACTCTTCCATCAACTTTTACCAACTTCTCTATATTTATTAATAGAATAATCATTATTCAGTCATCTTGATGAGAAGGTATCTGTCATTCAGAACTGCCCTAAATCTTGTGATGATATTATCCATATGCGAATCTATCCCAGAATTGTGAATCCCTTCAATCCAATGGACAATTTCCAAGCTTCCTTTGCTCCAAGTATGTGACTTCAGATTTATTGATTGACACACACACTCAAGGTTTAATCTTGGGAACAAACTACATGAGGAAACAGGGGAGGCTCAGAGCACCAACTTTGGAGGTTCAGGTCATGGCAGAGTCATGTTTGGTTATGTTTCTTAATCAAGTTATGTCTGTCTCCAGGTCCCACACACTCAAAAGGAAGCCACAAAGAGCAATACAAAAAAAACAATAAAATGCTGGCCACTCAAGTGAGGCACCTGGGCGTGTGATTGATGGAATACATCATAAGTCAGATTTTATGCAAACATTTTCTTTCTTTTTTTTAGAGACAGGGTTTCACTCTGTCGCCCAGGCTGGAAGGCAATGGCACAATCATAGCTCACTGTAAACTCAAACTCCTGGGCTCAAGTGATCCTCCCGCTTTAGTCTCCTGGGTAGTTGGGATTACAGGCATGCACTACTGCACCTAGCTAGTTTTTAAAATGTTTGTGGAGATGGGGTCTCACTATGTTGCACTGGCTTGTCTCAAACTGCTGGCCTCAAGCAATCCTCCCACCTCAACCTCCCAAAATGCTGGGATTACAGGTGTGAGCTCCTGCACCTGACCTTTTGCAAGCTCTTTTTAGCAACCTGGCAAGGCCTTATTTTCACCACCTAGCATTGCCAGAAATCACCACTATTGATTTTACTTCTTGAGTGAGTTGAGAATATGTTTGGATTGTCTTTTTCCTAAAGCTTCCATCGAATGCAACTGCGCTGCTGCTGAGGGCATTAGGGGAAAAAAATCAGATAAGTGCAGTTGTTTATATAATGATATTTAGGACAGAACTGTTTAGAATAGCTAAAAACCTGGACACAACCTAAATGCCTCTCTGAAGGAGATTGGTTAAGCAAACTATGGTAAATGTGCATAGCAGCGTAATCTTTGTATTAGTTTTTCTGTGTAACAAGCCACCTAAAACCAAGTGGCTAAAGACAGCAATGACTTATTATTAATATTTCTCAAAATTCTGTAGCTTGACGGGGCTTGACTGCTGTGCTGGGCTCTCTTGTGTGGCTGCAGTCAGATGGCCTCTTGCACGTGGCCAGAGCCTTGTGGGGACAGCTGGGACAGCTGGTCCACTCTCTCCACGTGGTCTTTCTTCACACCATGGAGGTCCCAGCATTCCATTAGAATCCTGCTGCAAGACCTTTTTGAGAACTTGTACAGAAGTCACAGGATGTTGCTTCTGCCACTTTTAATTGGCCAAAGCCTGACATAAGGCCAGCCCAGATTCCAGACTCTTTTGAGGAAAGGAGCTGCAAAGAATCTGTGGCCATTTGGGGACAGGGAGTAAAATTCACATAACACCAAAGGCACCATTCTAAAGAACACCGTTCAGTGGCAGTTAGTACATTCACAATGTTATGTGAGCCATCACCACTCCCCAGTTCCAGAATATTTCCATCACCCCAGCAGAAAACCCATACCATCACTCTGATTCCCATCAGCCCCCAGCCTCCAGCAACCACTAATCTGCTGTCTGTGTGGATTTGCCTGTTCTCAATATTTCATACACGTGGAATCGTGCAAAGGTGACCTTTGCGACTGGCTCCTTTCATTCAGCATAATGTTCTCAAGCTCATTCATGTTGTCGCATGTATCAGACTTCCTTCCTTTTGATTTGTTCAATAATATTCCATCATATGAATATACCTCATTTTTTAAATCCATTCGTCAGTTGATGGACATCTGGGTCGTTTCCATTTTTTGGCTATTGTGAATAGTGCCCTTATAAACATTCATCTTACCTGCTTTTAAGTCTTTGGGGAATACACTTAGGAGTGGAATTACGTCGTCATATGGTAATTCTATGTTTAACTTTTTGAGGAACTGCCAAACTGTTTGCCTTTGCGGCCATTTTTAATCCAACATGCAGCTAAAATGATGCGGTGCATCTACATGTATTGATGTGGAGATGTGAATAAGTGAAAGAAAAGTGACAGAATGACATGGCTGGTCTGTACCTTACAGAAATTTTTTTTTTTTTTTTTTGCAACACAGTGGCCGAAGGCAGACGTTTATTTTTCTCTCACGGACAGAGCTGGGAGGGCTGGATGTCCCCGAGGTGCTCAGGGACACCAGCTCCTTGCAGGCTCCCACCAGTGGTCCCTGTGGGTCTCAGTCCCACAGTTCAGAAGGCTCCCTCTGCTTCCACGGCAGCAGGAGGGACAGTGAACCCACCTGCTGTCTCTTAAGGACTAAGCCGAGAAGTTGTCACACCTCATACCTACTCATGTTCTTTTGGCCAGGGAATACCGAGAAATGTAATATTTACTCTGCATTTTTATTTACTCAGCTAAAAACTATAACTTAAAAGAAGGAAAGAAGAGATATTAGGAAACAACTGGCTGTATCTTCCCTTAGGATAACATTAAATATGCAGAAAGCTTGAAGTGAGAGCAAACAATGACTAACAGATGTCACCTCCAGATGCTGGGGATAAGCGCAATTTACATTTGATATTTTACCCTCTTCTATATTTCTGATTTTTTGGTGATACCTATGCAATCATAAAGTCATTTTTATTTGGACAATTAAAATACACATTTCTTCTTTAACAGCAGAACTTCATCCGTCTATTCTTCCTTTCAATAATTTAAAAAAAATACTCATTTTGTGTCTATGATGTCAGGCATCAGGAAATATAAAGATGAGTTATACAGGGTTTCTACTATGTTCTTTTTTAACAGGCAAGGTGTTGCTCTGTTGCCCAGGCTGAAGTGCAGTGGCCCGATCACACTCACTGCAGACTGTAACTCCTGGGCTCAAGTGATCTTCCTGCCTCAGCCTCCCAAAGTAGCTGGGACTCGCAGGCTCACAACTGCATGCCTGACTAATTTTCTGTAGAGACGACATCTTGCCTGTTGCCCAGGCTAGTCTCAAACTCCTGCCCTCTAGCAATCCTCCCACCTGGACCTCCTGAAATGCTGAGATTACAGGTGTGAGCCACTGTGACCGGCTGATTCTCTACTATTAAGGGAATTGAAAGACCAACTACAGAGAGGTAATTTTAAAATGACTATGAAAATTTTCTGTAATAAAAGTAAGCACACATATATAAGGGATAGCAAAATAAAAAGTGATGCCTGGTGCAGTTTTACAGGCTAAATTGTGTCCCCCAAATTCATATGCTGAAGCCTAACACCCAGTACCTCAAAATGTGACTATTTGCAAATAGAGCCTTTAAGGAGGTGATGAAGTTAAAATGAGGCTGTTAAGGTGGGCCCTAATCCAACCTGACTGGCATCCTTAAGGAAGAGGAGATGAGGACACACAGAGAGACACCAGGGACGCTCGTGCACAGAGGAAGGACCATGTGAGGACACAGAGAGAAGGTGGCCATCTGCAAGCCAAGGAAAGAGGTCACAGGAGAAACCAAACCTGCCAACACCTTGGTCTTGGACTTTTAGCCTCCAGAATGGTGAGAAAGCTAATTTCTGTTGTGTAAGGTATCTGGTCTTTGGTATTTTGCTGTGGCAGTCTTACTGAAGTAATACAGGAGGTCAGAAAGAAATTTCTAGAGAAAGTTGCACTCAAACCAGGGCTCAGTGGATGAGGAGGAGTCCACGAGACGTCGCAGAGAGGAAAGCACATTCTAGGCAAAGGGTATATGGAAAGACTCAAAGATATTGTTAATATAAGCATTTGTAGCAAAGGGTACCAAGATCAGAGAGCTTAGGGCAGAGAGAGTGTGTGGAGTTATAGGAGATAAACCTGGAACGTTTGCTTTAAACTTCCATTAAGTTAGTTTACAACTAGTGGTATGCTGGGAAATATGTAACAGCTGACCTTTTGGGGAGGATAGCTCTGATTTACAATATTACCAGTTTCTTTGGGGTCAACACTCTCACCATGGCTGATTTCAAGCTACCAACATGATCCACCAAACACAAAGTTGGGAAGAGATGCACAGTTAGCACATCATCATTTAGCATTTCCA
>CAUYRT010064842.1:0-50674 GCA_963574885.1 Lepilemur ruficaudatus | reverse complement strand
TTTTTTTTGAGACAGAGTCTCACTCTGTTGCCCAGGCTAGAGTGAGTGCCATGGCGTCAGCCTAGCTCACAGCAACCTCAAACTCCTGGGCTCAAGCGATCCTTCTGCCTCAGCCTCCCAAGTAGCTGGGACTGCAGGCATGCGCCACCATGCCCGGCTAATTTTTTCTATATATATCTTTAGTTGGCAAATTAATTTCTTTCTACTTATAGTAGAGATGGGAGTCTCACTCTTGCTCAGGCTGGTTTCAAACTCCTGACCTTGAGTGATCCACCCGCCTTAGCCTCCCAGAGTGCTAGGATTATAGGCATGAGCCACTGCGCCCGGCCTAAGTATACATGCTTTTAAGGATACATGGGCTAGAGCAGTTGGAACCGTGTCACACGGGCCAAAAATGCCATGAAAAGTTGTAATTAACTTGAAAAAGCAGAGAAAGGAAGGGATCCAGTGCTGTGGGCGTGTCTGTGGAAGGTGAGCGTCAGTGTGAGTGAGGAGGACCTCCGGGCTTTCCAGGAGGGGTGAGAGGAGGCCTTGGCATCATGGCTGGGGACACAGGTGCTGGGATGCTTTGCCGGGGACTTGCTCACTCTGTTGTCTCTGTGTGGGGCAGTGGTGAGGGTTGACAGGAGATAAGAGACAGGAGAAAGGTGAGGCTGGGGTTTTAATCTTGGTGGCCCCAGTGTGCAGTCCTTTGTGACTTTGATGCAGGCACAGTTGTGCCCTTAGGAACCGTGAGCTGAGGGTAGGAACACCCGTGGGAGAGCCCAAAGGCCACATGTGACCTTTAGGTTTGGGTGCCTCTGCAGAGGGGACCTTTGGATGGATGGAGTCCATACGGCCTGTCAGGAGGGAGCGTGCCAGCCTAGGGTGGGGAGGACACAGCTGGGCTTCCGTGGGGGCTGGTCTGGGAGCATCACAGGTAGCAGTCACAGCACCCAGCAGGAGGATCCTTGCCGTAGACATGGGGCAGTGGAGGTGGGAAGTAGGAGTTGTCTGTTGGGAGAACTTAGCTGAGTCCCAGAATTTTGCTAAAGCAGAGGGTTGAGTAAGCAGGAGGCAGCGTGAGAGCCGAGGGTGAGATGGGGGCAGGTTAGTCGGGTGGGGGGATTCTGCGGTCTGGGCTGACCTTGAAAAAGGTGAAGTGAGAGGACAGGTGCGGCCTGGGCAGTGTGGCCGGGTGGGGGTCCTCGGGCAAGACGGAGGGCAGCCCCACGGGGCAGGTGTGCATGGGGACAGCGTGGGCAGGGGCAGGGGTGCTTGGCACGGGGCGGGTGAGTGTACTGGGGCAGAAGGGGAAGGGCCTCGGTGAGCAGGGCCCCAGGTGAGCAGAGGTGGATCCTCTGCGACTCAGTCCTGAGCGTCTGTCCCTGTGGCCAGGTGGTGCTTGCCATGCCCTATGACACCCCGGTGCCCGGCTACAAGAACAACACGGTCAACACCATGAGGCTGTGGTCCGCCAAGGCGCCCAACGACTTCAAGCTGCAGGACTGTACGTTCCTTGTCTGTCCATTGCCAGTGTCCATGTGACGGCTCACCCTGGACACCCACACACCCCCACCGCAGCCCTTGCGCCCTCTCTGTCATCCACGGCCCCTCCTCTGGGGCATGCTCTGCTCTTGAAGAGTGAGCTGGCACCAATCCCTTGAGAGTGCGGGGCCAGCCCAGGAGGGGCCTGACGCTGGGGCCCAGGGCTGCTGGGGTCAGCTCCTGCTGACCACGAGTCCCAGGAAAGAGTGAGGGGGAAAGAGTGCGATGTGGGGGGACGCGAGGGAGGAGCCACATGTCTCTCCAAGGGTCGGGGTGCCCCGTGCTCAGGAATGCTCTTCCTTGGCCTGGTCAAGTAAGCCGCTGAGCAGTTGCACCGCCACACAGAGTCCCCAGCGCAGGCGCGCGTGTGCTGACTCGGCTCTGTCTCTGCTAGTCAATGTGGGAGACTATATCGAGGCAGTCCTGGATCGGAACTTGGCGGAGAACATCTCCAGAGTCCTGTACCCAAACGATAACGTGAGTAGCTGATGTGGTCGCCCCCTGTGCAGGCCGGGCCCCTTCTGTTGGGTCCACTGGCAGGCGGGGGCTCCCGCGCAGCCTGCTGCCGTGTAGGTGCGTAAGGTGAGGCCACGGACACCAGCGCGTGGGACTGCTCTAGGGGAGGAAGGACGGGGTTGGCCTAGCCAGGCCACCTGTGCCTCTGAGCCTCTCGGGCCTTCTGTCCCTTAGAAGAACCCTAAGGAGCTTCTCTGCCACCCCCATGCCCTCCACCATCTACTCTCCCCTCGCAGTAAACACATGGCGGCTCCTCAGGCCAGGACAGAGCCCGTCAGACCTGAGTCCAGCCCATGTGTGCTCTTCTAGCACGTGACACCGCCTGCCCGAGAGTTAGATGACCCGTCTGTCCAGTGAGGACGGCAACACCTATTTGTAGTGATGCCTGGAGGCTTTTGACAGGTCTTTAATGCCCCTGCCTTGCTAGATTATGGACTCAGCCATGCTCCCTGCTGTCACCTGGATTTAGTGCCTGGTGGCTTTTTTGTTGCTGTTGCCAGACAAGAGTCCTTGCAATTTGCCTATCTTAGTGGGCTGTGCACTTTTTCAAGTTACCTTCTTACTGTGTCTGTGTAATACGTGCACATGGTAGCAAAGGCCTGGGTGCCGAAAGCCTGGTCACAGCGGGACCCTCCTTGGGGCCCCTCCCCCGAGACCTCAGGCAGGTGCGGGGAGAAGGCCTGCACTTGGGAGACTGAGATTTCCAAGCGCTCTGGCCCTGTGCCTCCCATGCTTGGCCTCCCCTGTTGATGGACCAGACACTTTGGGTCCGTCACGTGGGCAGTGTGACCCTCTCTGTTCACCTGAGCTGCACAGGTGGGCCCTGGAGACCTGCCCATGCCCTTGAGCCTGGTGGCCAACCTGGGCCCCTGCGGGGATGAGAACAGCCCCAGGAAGGGGGCAGTGGGGGGTGCAGGACCTGTAGCCTGCGCCCTCCAGCCCACCCCAGCTGTGTCTGCAGTTCTTTGAGGGGAAGGAGCTGCGGCTGAAGCAGGAGTACTTCGTGGTGGCCGCCACCCTCCAGGACATCATCCGCCGCTTCAAGTCCTCCAAATTCGGCTGCCGGGACCCAGTGAGAACCTGTTTTGACACGTTCCCGGACAAGGTGTGTGGCGGGGCGGCTGGGGGGTGGGCGCAGGGCCAGACGGACAGGGTGTTCTCAGGCTCCTGAGGTTTCTTCCTCGTGTCCCGGGAGGGGCAAGAGCGGGGTGGGATGTGCCTCTTGTCTCAGAGTCTCCTCATCCTGGGCTGGGACGCCACTCGGGCCCCTCCTTTTGGGACAAGGGCCACCAGGTTGTCTCCGGGGTCAAGGCAGTAAGGGACATTGTGAAAGGCTCCTGTGGCAAAGTCACAAAGATGTGCTTGGCTGAATGCAGTCATTTTAAACAAGGCCTTCATGGCCTAGGTGAGAGCGAGCCCCAGCACCCAGCAGGGAGGGCCTTGGGTCCCTCGGCTCCTCCCACACCTGCCGCAGAGCTGCTTGTGTCCTCTCGACTCCCTCCCCACGTCCCCTCTGGGCTCTGCAGGCTCCTCGGGTGGGACAGGCTGGGCCGACTTCTTCACACCTGGGGCTGCACGTACAGGACAGGGCACTGAACTTGCACCTGTGTGAACTGCAGGTGGCCATCCAGCTGAACGACACCCACCCCGCCCTCTCCATCCCCGAGCTCATGCGCATCCTGGTGGACGTGGAGAAGGTGGACTGGGACAAGGTGCGTGCTCAGGAGGAAAGACGGCGCCCGGCGCTCAGCCGGTTTGAGTGGCTGAGCTCTACCTGGGGGCCTGGGAGCCTCCCCCTGGGCCCTGGGAGAACTGTGGACGTCACCCTGGAGGTGGGGTGAGCCGTGAAGGGGTCTGGTTCCAGGAGATGGATGTTCTGTGGGACGGGGAAGCAGTGGGGACAGGGTGCCAGGGACAGGGAAAGGATTTTGACACTTCTTAGGGCTTCTTGTGTGTGTGTTTCTCATCTTGAAGTTTGGCCCAAAAAACCCAGAAGTGTTAAGTTTTAAGAAACACATACTTGCCATGTTTATGAACGTGTTCTCATGGCCTCAGATCCTATAATGTAGTGGGGTTCCCTACACCTAGCTTTCTGGTCTTTCTAAACTGACATGTGGAGCCATAAAATAATTTTTTTTTACTCCATTTTATAGAAACATGAGCCCGTCCCTGTGGTCACTCGGTGAGGCTGTGCCCCCTGCGGCATCCTGTCCCGGCTGGCAGGGCAGGGCCATGTAGTCGCCAGTGTCCTCCTCACCTTGGTGTCAGGGCCGTTTAGTGGAAATTAAATAGAAAACTGCTTGGTGGCCCCTTGGTTTACCAGCGAAAAACTGTGTCCAGAAGGCACAGTGTGAAGGTGATTCTCGGGTCTCGCATGAGCATCACTCAGTGCCTGTCACACTCCAGGTCAGGGTGTCACATTTACATGGGCTGTGCAGGCAAAATAAGAGCACCGAGCCGCATCCCAGGCTCTGGGAGGTGCGGATTCACCCTGGGGAGCAGAGGGGACAGTGGCCCTCCCTGGCGGGAGCTGTGTCTGCCTGTGATCCTAGATGCTCACCGTGCCTGGGCGTCTGGCCAGAGATCTGCTTGTGCTAAGCAGCCCGAATTTGTTCTGAATGGTCTAGGCCTGGGAGATCACAAAGAAGACCTGTGCATACACCAACCACACTGTGCTGCCTGAGGCCTTGGAGCGCTGGCCCGTGTCCATGTTCGAGAAGCTGCTGCCGCGGCACCTGGACATCATCTACGCCATCAACCAGCGGCACCTGGATGTGAGTGTTGCCCGGCCAGGGCTGTGTTCCTGGGGTGGTGGGCTCCACGCGTGGAAAGGAGGTGCTTCACTCCTCAGAGTAGCCTCTGTCCGGCAGAGGATGCTGGGGTCTGGGGCAGGCCCTGGGAGAGCTGTTCGCTGGTCCCCACACCTGACCCCTGCTGTGTACGTGGAGTCATGGATTCAGGTCTTTTTATAAATGTTCCCATTCCAGAAGAGGCTTTAGGTGTAAGTGTCTGTTCCCAGACTGTCAGAGCCCTTTGTCCCATGGGTGTCCTTGCAGCACTGGGGCAGTTCAGGGACAAAGCACCATTTGTCCTTTACTCTGTGACCTACAAAGAAGACAATGATATAGGAATGGGGGAACCTAGAATTCAGGTGTAATTGTAGTTGCCTTTTTAACCTTTTGGTGAGAAAGTGGCTGTCTCCGTGGTGACGTGGTTGAATGCACTGCACCCAGATTAGGGGACAGCTATCCCAGCTTCCTCCTTGTAAGCTGAGTGGTGTGTCCTCCCCCATGGGGTCCCTTCCTCAGACCCAGCAGCCTTGTGGTCCGTAGGCTGGGCTGGGCCCTTGCTGGGCTGAGGCACGTGGAGGTGAGCATCCTGCTAGAGTCGGGGACCCTGCGAGGTGGGTCTGAGGTGTGTGCAGGGGCCCGGGGCCCTTGAGTGCAGGTCTGGCTGTAGCAGTCCTTGGACTTTTCTTGGAGGCAGCAGAGCATCCCACAGCTGGTGATGGACTGTCGGCCGGTCACCGTGGGCCCCCGTCACCCAACCATGGCTCTCTGTGTCTTTGCGCCAGCATGTGGCTGCCCTGTTTCCCGGGGACGTGGACCGCCTGCGGAGGATGTCTGTGATTGAGGAAGGGGACTGCAAGCGGATCAACATGGCCCACCTGTGCGTGATCGGGTCCCACGCCGTCAATGGTGTGGCGAGGATCCACTCGGAGATCGTGAAGCAGTCTGTGTGCGTAGCCGCTCCCTGAGCCAGGGCCCACTCCTCCCAACGCCTGGGCGGACCTCTGGAACCACCCGCCACACACCGAGTCTGAGGCATGCCACATGCACCCCACCCTCCCTAGGAGCCACGTGATGAGCCCTGCCAGGGTGGCACCATTTCGTGTGCTCACTGGCCAGCACATGAGGGCCTCTGTGGGCTCTGACTCTGGGCCACATGAGGAGAGGCTTTGTCTCCTTGTCACCTGTTGCTCGCCTGAGCTCCCTGCCTTCTCGGATCCAGGCGAGGCTCCCTGCTCCTGGTCCTCTCGCCGCTAGCTGAGTGTACAGGGCCGTGGGCAGGGGCTTGACAGGCCGGGCTTGCTGCTGGGCGGCAGGTGGGATTCTCAGGTCAGACCTCCTGCTTGCTGTTCCCCTCTTAGGTGGGGCATGATCTAGGAGTTCCTTTTTTTTATTTTTTTGCTAGACACCTATGGAGCACCTACTGTGAGCTCCAGCTGGGCAGCACCCAGGGTTGGGGGGCCTTATACCGAGTTGGTCCGTATTGGGGGGCTGTGCTTTGGTGCTGGGCCAAGGGGCTCTGTTTGTTAATCTGTAGCAAACTTCTGAGTTGGACATTTTCCCAATTAACAGAGGAGGAAACTGACCCCAGTTTTTCGGGCCCTAAAGCCAGTACAGTCCCCCAGGACACCTGTTTCCATACAGACCACTGTGGAGACACCGTGAGGTTGTAGCTGGCACCAAACCATACAGCCGCACAGGGAGGCCCTGAGGCACACGCGCCACCTTCTCGTGCCTCCTGAAGCCTGAGGTGTCATTAATTGCTCTGTTCTCTTCAGAAAACAAAACGAAACACCGAGCTTCAGAACCTCCCACGGGACTTCCTTAAAAGGTCCTTAGATTCTCTTGCTCACCTGGTTCAAAACACAGCATTCGAGACAGTTCCTCATTTTGTTTGTAGCTTTAAGGATTTTTATGAGCTGGAGCCCGAGAAGTTCCAGAATAAGACTAATGGCATCACTCCCCGACGGTGGCTGCTGCTGTGCAACCCCGGGCTGGCAGACGTCATCGTGGAGGTGAGCACGGGGCCAAGAGACCGTGGGCAGTTAGAGGCTGAGCTGCCACCAGGCAGCATCATCAGGCCCTTGCAGAGCCGGCAGGTCCTGAACCTGGGGACCTGCAGGGGCTCCTGGCCGTGAGGGGTGAGGCCCCTGGACAGTCGGTCAGCAGGTCTGGCGGCCCCGTGTGCAAGTTCAGAAGCTGGCCGGGCTTCAGGAAGGGCTGGGGTGCGGCCAGCGGCCGGATAATACTGTAACCGTCAGCTGGATCCGTGGCCTGTTTGCTGTTCACACGTGTGCTCTGGAGGGACACAAGCGCTGTCAGATGCCCCCCCCCCCCGTGTGCTTCTGTGTGCTGGAGGGAAGGCCACAGCAGGGGCTGGGAGGGCGGAGCCACGAGGGCCTGCCCTGGGGGGCCTGTGGTCAGGAAAGGCTCCCCTGAGAAGGCTGAGGTCAGCGCAGGGACCGGGAGGGAGCAGCGCTCTGAGGACAGATCTGGTGTGATGCCTGTGCCTGAGGATGGGCCCCAGGGACCTGGAAGGCCTCACGGCTTCTGTGCAGGCCATGATGGGTGAGGTGAGGAGAGGCAGGGAGGTGGCCCAGCATTTGCAGGGCCGCACAGGGAGCCTTAAGCGGGAAGGTCCTTGACAAGGTGCTGGCTTTGGCATGACCACCTGCCCCGGTGAGGAGAAGGCATGGTGGCCTTGCAGGCGGTGGGCATCGGGAGGAGCCCTGGGAACTGGGGACTTCAGGGGGCTTGTGTGTTTAAGTGGTGGGACTAGGACACCCTGTGGGAGCCACTGAGGAGTGTGCTCAGTTCTGACCTGGGGAGGGAAGAGGGGCTGCCCTGGTGGCCACGTGGCCCAGCCTGAGGCGTCCGTCCGGAGGGGCATGCAGGTCCGAGGGCACAGTGGAGGCGTGGGCAACATAAGAGCGGGCGGGTGGCCAGAGGGCCTGCTTCAGGAGGCGGAGTCCCACAATGAGCAGGACTGTGCGTCCCTGTTCTCCAGAAAATTGGGGAGGAGTTCCTGACTGACTTGAGCCAACTGAAGAAGCTGCTGCCGTTGGTCAGTGACGAGGCCTTCATCAGGGACGTGGCCAAGGTCAAGCAGGTAGGCCCATAGCCCAGGTCCCCCACCAGGCCCTGAGTGCAGACCAGCCTGTGGCCCTGCCCGCTCCACCCCACTCAGCTTTCTGGTCATGGGGCTGGCCAGTGGGCAAGCACAGACCCCCAGCCCAGCCCTGACCACGTCTTGACCCACTGCCACCGTCAGCAGTTCTGTAGGGAAGCCTCTAGAAGCTGATTCCAGCGTCATACCCTCTCTGCCCCCGGAGAGCTGTGTAGAGCTGCCCGAGCTGTCGGCTAGACCAGGGCTGGGTCGATGCAGCCTTCCAAACCTCGGGGGGAGCGCGCGCCATCCGCACAGCTGGTGTGGCAGGGCGCGCTGTCCGCACAGCTGGCGTGGCAGCATGCACTGTCTGCACAGCTGGTGTGGCAGGTGCCGAGCCCGTCCCTCTGTTGTGCCGGCGGCGGCACCTCCTGGAGACCCAGAAATAGTTCTTCGTTGTAATCTCTGAAACCATCCTGGCTCCTGTGCTGTCCTGACCGCCGCATGCCACGCTCTCCCACGCCCTCTGTTCGCTTAGCTCCGCGTGTGCTCTCTGGGCCAGTTTCTCGTTTCCTTCTGCCACTCCTGGTGCGGGTCCATCTTCTCTGTCGCCGCACCTGGCTCTGGCCCCTGTGCCCCGCCGCCCCCTCCCCACGGCATCCCTGGCTGGGCAGAGATGTTCTCAGGAAGCTGAGTGCCATGGGCCCTCGGGAGCTCGTGGGGCTGATCCTGTGAACTCTGCAGCTGTGCGCCCCCTTCCCTCTCCCAGGAGAACAAGCTGAAGTTCTCAGCCTTCCTGGAGAAAGAGTACAAGGTGAAGATCAACCCATCCTCCATGTTCGACGTGCATGTGAAGAGGATTCACGAGTACAAGCGGCAGCTGCTCAACTGCCTGCACGTCGTCACCCTGTACAACCGTGAGTGTGGCCCCGAGTGTCCCCCACACCCCACCTGCCTTCCCCCCCTACAACCTTGAAGCTGGGTGCAAGGAAGGCTCACTCTCTACTGCCAGCTCGTCCCCAGAGCCAGCCTTCCTCACTGCCAGGGCTGTGGACTCTGTGTGTGTGTGACGTGGCACATTTATTTAAAGCAGTAGCCATACGTTTCCCTGTGTGCTTTGAGCCAGGGCCTGAGCCCAGCAGGGCAACCTCCACAAGGCCTGCAGGTTCTCGACTCCTCAGCGGAGGCTGGAGCAGTCACAGGACTTCATGGAACTCTGAGGCTGGGTTTCATGTTCAGTTTGGTTTTTATTTTAAGTTTAGTTATTATGTCCATGAGTTTTATCTTATTTGGAAAGACTGTGCTTATTAGAGGCATTTAAAGTATACTTACAAAAAACAATATATGTTAAATTTGCACGTGTATCTTAAATTATTTAAGGACATTTAATTATGAAAACAAACATGAATCAAAGTCTTCATAAAGGTCAGCACGAACATTTGCTAAACTTATAAATAAAATAAACCCTTAAAAAAAGTAAATTTTTAAGATTTTTGTGATATAATACAGTGGATATTTATAAACCTGAGGAACCACAAATACTTCTTTCAAGATACAAAGCCCCTCTCAGGAGCATTAGCTCTCCCATTAAATAAGCCCCTACCAGGCAGAGGGGAATCTGGATGCTTTTGAGACGCGCAGGTGACAGGGCAGGTGCTGGAGGCTGTGCCACTGAGGACCCCGCGCCGTGCAGGGCTGAGGGAGGCCCTTCACTTGGCCTGGGACTTCCTGGCCACGCGGTAGTTCACGGGAACCTTGGTGTCTTTTTTCTTTGGCGTGTTTCTGTCTGTGGCTGTGATATTCTGCACCCCCTGCTGCCCTCCTGTAGTGTCCCCAGGCCCCTGCTTGCACAGTGGTCCCCTCTGTGAGCAACAGTGAGTTGCAGGTCCCACCTTCCCTTCCTTGCGCTCCGGCCCCCACCTGCGGTCAGTTGCGGTGGCATCTCTTGGTGTTTGCCCACGTGCCTCAGGGTGTGTCAGTGCACCCTGCCTCTGCTCTGTCTTTTGCTGTGAGTGATGTGCTGGGCTCAGCTGTTCACGTAAAGCAGCCAGCAGGCCTGTGTTCACTCCCACCTCGCCTTCCCACTTCCCTGTGTCTACGTACATGTGTGTGCGCATGTTCATCACGCATGTATGTGCATGCGGTGTATGCATGTACAACGTGTGCATGAGTCTCGTTCCCCCACTGTCAGAGCTCACAACGTTGACACTGTGCCCTTTTTCCTGTCCCTGACTTCATTTTTGTCTCAGTCTGCAAATAGATCCATTCGGTACTCACCACCAGTCCCTTGGCAAAGTCCTGCCCACCCCAGCTGGTGGGTTTGTCTCTAGTTCACAGCAGCAGCTCATGGGAACAAACTTCCCCGAGTCCTTGTTTGTTCATAACAATAGTTTTCCATCATGAGGGCAGTTTGGCTGGAGATGCCAGTCTGGGCTCCACTTTCTTCCTTGAGCACCTTTTGGGTCCCAGCACCACTCCTGTCTGGGGGGTGTTGCCATGGAGAAGTCTGAAGCAGTCCCATTTCCTTGATCTCAACAGTGATTACTGGCCCGGCGTGGTGGCTCACACCTGTAATCTTAGTGCTTTGGGATGCCAAGGTGGGAGGGTCACTTGAGCCCAGGAGTTCAAGACCAGCCTGTGCAACATAGTGAGACCGTGTCTCTACAAAAAATAAAAAAAAATTAGCTGGGCGTGATGGCACATGTCTATATTGCCAGCTTGACTGAAGCAGGAAGATCACTTGAGCCCAGGCATTCGAGGTTGCAGTGAGCTATGACGACACCACTGGACTGGGTGGTGCCTGGTGACAGAGTCAGATCCTGTCTCTTAAAAAAAGTGACATCTCATTGCTATATCTCATTGTTGACTGTTATGAGGCCTTTTTTGCCGACACTCAGGGTGCTCTTTGAATAGGTTTATGGATTGTGTTATTTCTAGGATGTTTTCTTGTGTTTTTTCATTTGTTTGTTTAAGACAGAGTCTCGCTCTGTTGCCTAGGCTAGAGTGCAGTGGCATCATCACAGCTCACTGCTACCTCAAACTCCTGGGCTCAAGTGATCCTCCTGCCTCAACCTCCTGAGTACCTGGACCACAGGTGCACACCACCACACCCAGCTAATATTTCTGTTTTTGCTAGAGATGGAGTCTCGCTCTTTCTCAGCCTGGTCTCGAACCCCTGACCTCAAGTGATCCTCCCACCTTGGCTCTAGGATGTTTTCTTGAAATATGTTTAAAACATTTGCTTGGTTCTGTTGCTGTGGTTTTCTTCTTCTGGGATTCCAGTGAGGTATGTGGTAGGTTTTGTTGACCTATCTGTCTTCTTGGTATCAACTTCTTGCTGAATATTTTTTAAGTCCTCCTTGTCCTGTTGTGTTTGTTTTCTCGCGTCCCCTCCCCGGCCGGCTGCGCTTGTTTCCCAGGCCATGCTGCTTCTCCTCTTACGTGCTGGTCTCCGGCCTGACTCCCCAGGTCTTGCGTTTTGGCTTCGTGGTTTTATTTCTGAGGTGGTGCCTTCCCCTTTCTGTGAGTGGGGCTGTGAGCGCTGACCCCGCCGTGCTCCAGGACAGCCTGGGCTCCCTAGCTTTCCCTCTGGGCCAGCGTTTCCTAGTCCGTGGCGCCTCCCTGTGGCCATGACTCCTCTGTCTCTCCAAGCCCCTCCTGATGGAGGCTGCACCAGACACCCAGACCCGCCTCCCCAGGGTCCCTGTGTAGGAGAGGTGCTTGCCTGGGCCTGCCAACCACCTCCTGGGGGCTCCTTTGTGCCCCTCAGGACTTTCGGGGGGCCGGGGCTCCCAAGGCCCTGTTCCCCTGTGTGCCCATAACCTGGCAGGAGTAACTGAATCATGACTCGGCGTGCGTGGTTTCCCTCTTTCCTAGTTTTGGTGACGTCAGCTGTGGTTTTAGTTTTGCTGTTCTCCATGTTCTCATTTCCAGAAGCGGGAAGATTGAGAACTGAGGGACAGCCGTGTTCCTCCCGAACCTGCAGCCAGATGTTAAAAACGACTCCCTGCTGCCCTGGCTGGTGCCCAGCTTGCTGGCTGTCGAGGGCTGCCTCTCTTCCCCTCCGTGTAGCCATCTCCCCGATATCTGCCGGGCCATTGTGGACGTTCCCGTCCACTTCGTCAGGGAACATTAGGAGGGGCTCTCGGCCCACGTCCCAGCCAGGCAGGGGAGGGCTCGAGGTCTCGCCTGGAGCCCCTTGTGGGCTGATGGCGCCACAACCACAATACCGAAGTCACCTCTCATTCTTTCTGTGTCACCACAACTGTGTGTTTAAAACATGGTTTAAAAACACAAAAGTGCCCTTCACGTACAGGGTCCTTGACCAGACCCAAAGAGGCTCCTGTGTTTGGCTTTTCTGGAAACACAGGTGCAGCTTTTCCTGCGATTGCTTGGGGAGGGCGTCTTTGCTCAGGGCGGCTGCACAGCTCGTCAGGGGTCCTGGCTGGCAGACCTCAGGGTGGCCTCGTCCCTGGAAGTGGCAGGCTCCTGGGGCCAGTGGCCTGTGTTGCTCACACCCAAGCGAGCATGCAGCCAAACCTGCTATCTCGAGGTCCCTGAGTGCAGGGTAGGGCTGTGTCTGGCTCATTTGCCTCACATGACTCTCTTCTGTTTGTCCTGCAGGAATAAAGAAAGACCCGGCCAAGGCCTTTGTGCCCAGGACTGTTATGATTGGGGGCAAGGTGAGGTGACTTCTTCTTCGCTCCTGTTTTTGCTATTTGGCCCAGGGACTGCTGGTGGACGGCCTGCTCGCTTCCTGTGGAGCCACCGCATCCCTTGGGACCCTCCACGGGCAGCCTGGGGCCGGTGTGCACACAGAATACCAGCAGTAGCCGGCCCTACAGTGCGCTTGTTGGGCCAAGGGACCCTTGGCAGTTGGAGGCAGAGGAGGGAAGTAGATGGGAACCTGCCTGCCCTGCTCACAGGGGCAACAGCCCCCAGCCCCAAGGGCCAGTCCCCATGGGAGGGTGCAGTGCCTTCTCTGCGCACCCATGGGGTTTTGTGGTGCCTGGTACCCGAGTGGGTGGGGGTGGCCGTGGCTGCCCCATTGATCACCTGAGCCCATCCCAAGCCCAGCTTGGTTCCATTGTGTTTCATTTGTTGTGACACGTCCTTGTGGAGTACTAGGCCCGCCACCCGTGTCACATCATCACACTCACCCCTGTGGGGCCGGTGTTCCCACCTCCCGCCCCTCAGGGGAGGTACGGCTGCTGTGGGGTGCAGCGTCCTTCCAAGGGCTTCCTGGAGCCATGCCCCAAAGTGTGTCCAGACTGCGAGAGGGGCTCTAGACCCCTGGGCCGGGCCTGGGAGGCTACCCTCTCCTGCCGTCAGCGTGTGCAGAGGTGGACGGGGGCTGAGTGAGGGCACCCACAGGCTCTGCCCTGTCAGGGCCACCTTATTTCTGTCCCCTCCCCTGTCACCTGCTATTAATATTTCTGAAGCAAATTTTGGATAGCCATGTCATTTTGTCTGTCAGTATTTCGGTATATAAAGTCCATAAATATATAGACTTTAAAAAGTTTTAAATGTTATTATGAAAAATTTGAAACCTAAAGAAAAGTAGGAAGGACTGTAGAAAATCCATAAACCTATCCTCCAGACTGCAGAGTAAATTCCAGACAGTCTGATGCCTCACCCCTAAATACTTTGTAAAATGATGTTTTCCTCCAGAGCCACAAGCGATAGAGTCCTTGAAACATCAGCACTTGGTAAACTATCGTCACACCCAGAACACTGGACAGGAGTCCTCCGTGTCATCCAGTGTCCACTCACCCCGGGCCCAGTTGTCTTATTAAAGTTTCAGATATTCCTAACAGTGGGTGTGAATCAGGGCCAGCAAGGTTCTCATGTTGAGATTGGGTGATCCGTCTCTCAGTCTCTTCATCTATAGTTTCCTTTCACACCTCCCTGCTTTGTTCCTTGCAGTTTGTTTGTTACGGAAGGTGGGTTATCAGTCTACCCGGCCTGGCTTGTCTGACTGCATCCCTCTGCTATGTTCCTTTGTTCTCTGTTTCCTCCCAGTCATGGCTGTAGGAAGTCCTTGTGTATTTTATCTTGTAATGTTTGAAAAACTGACTAGAATCAGAAAATTAAACCTGAGGTTGACACATTTCTAGACACGCATGACGTTGACCGCCACAAGGAATGCCAGCACTGAGGCCGTTCCCTCGGTGGGGCTGCCCGGCCCAATGTGATCTCCACCTCTGGGCTCACCCGCTTGCGGACCCTGGTGACCAGGAGCGCCACTGGAGCCTCTGGGGACCCTGAGCAAAGTGTTTTCATACCCAAAGCCTTAACTCTCTGCTCCCCACTCCAGGCAGCTCCCGGTTACCACATGGCCAAGATGATCATCAAGTTGGTCACGTCTATCGGTGACGTTGTCAATCATGATCCAGTTGTGGGCGACAGGCTCAAAGTGATCTTCCTGGAGAACTACCGGGTGTCCTTGGCTGAGAAAGGTAGCCCTGGAAGCCTGTGTGGGGCAGAAAACCTGCTCCTGCCCGGGGATGCGGTGGGAGGTAGAGCTGGCCTGGGTCTTTCTTGCTTCCGCCAGCTCAGCGCTGCCTGGATGGCTAGTCCCGGCTGGAGCAGGTCCCAGGCTGGCAGCGACAGGCCCTGGGCAGCCTCTGTCTGCACCGTGCGCAGACAGCCTGCCTGGGGGGCACCTTTGCGTGGTGCAGGTGGAATTCGTCTGCAGCCTTGAGCATCCTTGATCTCTTCCTTCTCACACCTGCCCTGGCCAGTGTTGCCTACCTTCCTCTCTCCTCCTGCCTCGCTGCCCCTGGCTGCCCCTGGGCGCCTCTTGTGGGCAGGACATGCACCTGGCCAGTGGTGATGTGCACCTCCCCCTGACAAGATGCTCCTCCCCAGCACCCTGTCTGCTCACCAGGTGCTGTCTTGGTTCCCATGTGGCCAGTGCCTGCCTCTTCTGTGCCTTCTGAGGGCAGCTCAGGGCGTGGCACAGCAGGTTTAGTCTGGGCCACTCCACTCTGGGCTGGTCCTGGGGAGACATGTGCCACCCTGTACCTTGGAGCACGTCATTCTGGCCTGATGGGCCTTTCTTGGCCGGATGGTGATTTGCCAGGTGGAGGGAAATCTGAGCCTGGGGTTCTCGAGTCCCCTCCTCCACTGTGTACCAGGTGCCTGTGTCTGAGGCTGCGCAGCCTCTGCTCTCCAGGTTTTGTCACGGTGATGACCTGCAGGCTCATTCACTGTTGACCTGTGAGCTCTTGGCCCGTGAGCACCGTCCCTGTGGTGTGGCTGCTGTCTGTGTCCAGCGTTGCCCCTCCCTGCTGGGCTGTGCCTAGTGGATGGGGGCCCTCGAGGAAGATCGAGGGGCAGGCTTGGCTCAGGTGTTGGCCAGGAACTTTGGTGGTGTGGTTAGTCCCTCCCTGCACTTCTGACCGAAGCATCTTACTGTCGTTTCTGCTGCCTGGGCCTCCCCGTCCTCAACTTTATTTTGGGGCCAGCGGACTCCTGCTCATCTACATGGCTGGCCTCGGGGCATCCAGTTCTCCCCAGCTGCTTTGCTGCCACCATCCCGACTGTGCTGCCAGGGCATGAGATACCTTTATTTCTCTGTCCCAGCAACTGGGTGTGACCTTGATCTCCAGAGGCCCAGCCTACTGGCTGGGCTCTGGTGATTGCTGGGTATGGAGGTGGCATCGGCAGCTGCAACGCGAGCTGAGGGCCCTGGGAGCAGGGTGTCCAGTATAGTGTGCCTGGGTCATGTTGTGACCAGTCCTGAGGGACAGGCACTGCCTCCCGCCTGCAGCGTCATGGAGAGAAGGCACGGGCCCCTGCATCTGGCTGGCCACTTGTCCCCACTGCGCACACCCGTAGTAACTGCTGTGTGGATGAACAGGAAGAAGTTGCTCTTGGCCTTCCCAGTCCTCTGGGCCCGTGAGAGTCTGGATTCATCGGTGGGCCCATGAGCTGATGGGGAGGATGTCAGTGTTGTGGGGATCAAGGGAACAACGTCACCAGCAAGCCAGGATGGGCCCCCAGACTTGGCATGGCCTGGTTCTTGGAAGATTTCAGTGCAAAGGTCCCTTGCCTCCTGGGGCTTCTCGAGTCTCCATCTTGGCCCCTCTGCCTCAGGCTGCCCGGGTGAGGGAGGCCACCCTCAGGCGGCCCCTGCAAGGGTGGTGGCAGTGCGCAGTGTGGGCCACGGTGGGAGTAGGAGCAGGACAGACACCTGGTCTCACGATGCCCTGGCCCCGCCTGGGGCTGGCTCATCCTGCTTGGTGGACTTGGCAGCCTCAGGATGGTGGTCCCTGCTTTGGCGGCTCCTGCTGGGGGGGCAGGTTGTGTTTCTTGGGCTGGGAGGAGGGGATGTGTTGCTGTGTGCTGTCACTGCAGCTCTGGTGTGCGTTGGGGAGCCTGGGCTGACCTGCCTCCTGCGCTCCCCTTGCAGTGATCCCGGCTGCCGACCTGTCGCAGCAGATCTCTACCGCGGGCACCGAGGCCTCGGGCACAGGCAACATGAAGTTCATGCTCAATGGAGCCCTCACCATCGGCACCATGGACGGCGCCAATGTGGAGATGGCCGAGGAGGCCGGGGCCGAGAACCTCTTTATCTTTGGCATGCGGGTGGAGGATGTCGAAGCCCTGGACCAGAAAGGGTGCGACCCCCTCCATGGCATCAGGGCACCTGGCAGTGTGGGAGGGCATGAAGGCTGCTGGGCTGGGGCAGAGGGTGGGGATGGGCTCTCAAGGCCAGGCCATGGTGTGCCAGGGTCAGTGCCTGCCCAGCGGCCATGTGCTTGCCAGGGTACCCGTTCACTTTGTGGGCACGGGGCTGGGGCCCGGAGAGGCTTGCTGGGGAGGGAGCCCGGCCACTCCTGTCTGTGACTCCACGGCCAAGTCCATGGGCCTTCCTCAGCAAAGGCCCTAGTTTTTGTGGGTGACCACTGGGGAAGGGTCTCCTCCTCGAGGGACACCACTGCCCAGAGTGCAAGTATCCCACAGACCCGCTGCCGGGAGCACTCAGTCTATTTGGGGATTTGAGGCTTGCCCACAGTCAAGGTTCCCTGGCCTAATTTGTAGTAGTTACAGATAGCTAAAATAGTGACTATTCTGGAATAATTCCAGGTTTGCAGAAAAATTGTAGAGACAGTACCAGGAGCTCCCTGCCCTCCTCCCAGGTCCCCTGTTGCTTACGTCACAGCGCGGTGTGTTGACAGAATGAACAAACTGCGTGGTGCATTGTGCACTCAACCGTGCTCTGTTCCAGTGTCACCAGGTTTTCTGCTGATGTCCCTTTCTGTCCTGGATCCCATCCAGGGCACCTCATTGTGTCTGGTCCTCAGGTCTCCCTGACCTCATTGGGTTTGCGACAGCTTCTCAGTCTGCTTATTTTTCATGACCTTGACCTTCCTGAGGAGCTTCTCGCTGGCCTGATTCTAAGTGATAATTAAAAAGAAGAGACAGTGTTGTCTAATTGCCTCAAAGCACTCAGGGAGTTGGAGAGGCCTTAGGCACATTTGGGTGAAACCTCAAAGGTCATCTAAAAGTCCAAGCTGTGCCTTGTCAACCAGTGTGCACGTGCCCTGTGCCCTTCCTGCGCCCTTCTCTGGGCTCTCCCTGCCCGTCGGGGCCCTGGCCCCTGCGTGCCTTCTCCACTCCCCAGGCCTGCCTCATCCCTCTGGGCTTCCTTCCTTCCCTCCCCTGCTGGAGGCCCCCGCCCAGCCACCACTCTCAGGGCAGCCTCTGTTGTTAGACGCACTGCCCAGGATCTTGAGGTAAGGCAGGTTCTTGAGTGGCCTCTCCAGTAGGGTCGCTGCGCAGGCTTGTGTGTCATTGTACGTCTGCTAGTAACATTTAACAGTTAAAGAAGCAGGTGGAATTGATTTTATGCTGACAGCACACAACACTCGAGCCAGCCCCAGCACAGGGGCCCTGGACCACGAAGTCTCAAGCCTTGGGGCCCGTCCTTGGGCAGGGCCTATGCTGGGCACGCACGAGGCTGCTGCTTGCCCCTGAGGCTGCCCACCTGGGGGCGCCGGCCACTGACCCAGGGCCGTGTCCCAGCAGGTACAACGCCAGAGAGTTCTATGACCGCCTGCCTGAGCTGAAGCAGGCCGTGGACCAGATCAGCAGTGGCTTCTTTTCTCCCAGGGAGCCAAACTGCTTCAAGGATGTTGTCGACATGCTGATGTACCATGACAGGTGGGGCCAGCCCCTCCCTCCTGCTCACCACTCCCCCCACCCCCCCTCAGCTGCTGGGTCTCCAACAACTGGATGGACAGTCAGGTCCTCCTCCTGGGTTGAAAATTCCACATTGTTTGAAGGATGGAACCTGTGCTTTTGAGACACCCTCTCACCATAGCCTGTGAGACCTTGCTGGGCACAGTCTCAGACGCCAGCCAGGAGTGTCCCAGCTAAACCAGGGCTGGGGTTTGCTACGGCCTGTGGCAGTGGGGGATGGCCTCCTGGACCAGCCTGGGTGAGTGGTGGTGGTGTCAATGGGGCTGGTTGGAGGTCCAGGGGCAGCTGTGTCCCAAGGAGGCCAGGGAGTAAGTGTGGGGAGGACGGCCTGGGAACCTCTGGGAGGGGGTTGGGGGCTGTGGGGCCCTGGCAGGTGTCAGCGCAGGTGATGCACAGCAGTTAAAATAGATTTAACTTGTGACACAGTAAAACTGTAATGTGGTTAGTGCTTTGTTACAGTGCAGTTAACACACGGCTGCAGCTGTCTAGCCAGGCTTGCTGAGGTGTGGCAGGTAGGCAGCGCCATTTGTGCCCAGCGCAGTTCTTTATCCTCTTGGTCAAAGCTGGATCTGGCGAGTGCTGAGAATGAACCTCTCTTCCACTTTCAGGTGCTTTGGGTCAGTTTTGTCTGTTGTTCTTTGATGACTGTGTCACACGCTGGCTTCAGTCAGGTCAGATTGTGACCGCGTGCTGCCATCTGGGCTGGAGTCTGGACCCTGATGAAGGAAGGACTTTCAAATTGTGAATTGTGGATTTTATGACGTGCGCTCTGACTCAGTAATAAACACAAATGCACTTGTGTGTTCATAAATCCTGCATTTTTGTTCAGAACATCAGGAACTGCAAATCACAGTTTTGCATTTTGGCACTTCCCACCTGGACTTGCGAATAGACAGCAGATGGAGATGCTGTTCTCCAGCGGGCGCCCCTTGAGGTGATGTCAGCCCGTGCTGTCTACACAGGACCCTCGTGGCCTGTGCAGCTCTGACCTGTGTGTGGATTATGCACTGTAAACTTCAGTTTCTTTAAAGCAGTGTTGGGCACAGTGATCACTTAAATCATTAATACTTTTTACTACTCAGCTGAGGGTGTCTTTGCAGAAATAATTTTAAGACTGAGATAAAAAGAAAGTTGGAATAAGATTTTTTCTAAAATAACATCCCAGGACGTAAGTGTTGTTCACAGAGAAACCCTCTGTGAACCCTACGTCCAGAAGGGCCTGGACGTAGCCCGGCTCCAGTGAGCTGAGTGGGGGTCCCTTCACCCTGTCCCGCTTGGAACCCGAAGACAGTTCCTGACCTCCCACTGTGGACTCTCTCCTCAGGACAGCTGAGCAGGCTGCTCTGGGCAGGGTTCCCTGCTGCCCGTCTCCCTGGCCCAGCCTCCTGTCTCCTGTTTCAGGTTCAAGGTGTTTGCAGACTATGAAGCGTATATGCAGTGCCAGGCCCAGGTGGACCAGCTGTACCGGGTAAGGCTCTCAGGCCCCAGAGGCTGAGGGGGCAACTGGGCTGGTCTGTGCAGACTTGTTGGATTGGATTGTTTATATCCCAAACTGTTTAAGCAGGTTCTTGGATTAGGCCAAAAGGGTTTGTGTTCTGATTTGTCATGAGCCAGCCCTGCCTGCCTTTAGGAAAGCTGTCCCTGTCATGCCCTCTCTTGGGGAAACATCTCATGGCTAAAAACAGGAACATGAGGCGTGGACGCTGAGTGCCCGGCAGGGCTCTGGGGGGATTTTCCCTTGCTGGGTCTGAGCTGATCTCTAGGAGGCACCGCCTGGTGCTGGCTGCAGCTGGAGCAGCTGCGAGGCTCTGGAGAATGCTATGACTGACCAAAGCCCTGGCTGAAAGGAGCGTGCTTAGCCATTTCCTATGGGCAGTGGATCCACCTGGGCAGATACTTGTTGGTAGTGAGAGCCATTCCCTAACAGAACACGGAGCTTTTCAAGAGCCGGGGCCTTCTCTTAGGCTCCTTGCCCCTTGTCTTTATTTGATGGCTTTTCTGGCCAGTGGGGGGTCCCTTTCTTCCACCAGGCTGCCGAGGGGCTCAGAGCTCGTCTCGAAACAGTCCTGCGGTTCTGGAGCTCAGGCTGTCTTAGGAGCCCTCAGAGATGAATCAGCCTCTCCTTCCTCGCAGAACTCCAAAGAGTGGACCAAGAAGGTCATCAGGAACATCGCCTGCTCGGGCAAGTTCTCCAGTGACCGGACCATCACAGAGTATGCCCGGGACATCTGGGGCGTGGAGCCCTCTGACCTGCAGATCCCGCCCCCCAACATCCCCAGGGACTAGGTGCCCTGCTCACTTGGGACCAGTGGGCATCTGTTTTCTTGCTGACTTTGCACCTCATGCTGGTTTTTAAGCACTTTGCCAGCAGCTGGTGGCCCCTGCTTTCTCAGTGCTGTGTTTCCAGGAGGGACCATGGGGGTTGAAGGGGTGATTTTGAGGGAGCGGGGCAAGGAAGGAAGGTGCTAGGAGTGATGTCCCAGCTTCCTGCAAAGGAAAGCAGAGTGTGGACAGCCATAGCTGGTCCCAGCAGCTTCAGCCCACTTGCCCCATACAGGGTGGGTGGAAGATAGAGCTGCCCGCTGGGCTCCCCCAAAACCTTGCACGCATCTTGCTGTGAGCTTGTCTTTAGTTTTGAGCCTCTGGATTCTGGGGTCTAGATAGGTAGTCATGGTGAAGCCTAGGGATGTGTTTCTGCAGCACCTGGGCCGCCAGCCACAGGGCAGAGCCAAGCCCAGTATGGCCCCGTCCTCCCTGCCCAGCTCTGCTTCCTGGCCATGCTGGGGTGGCAGGGCTCAAAGCCTCCAGGCATCATCTTCACAGCTGCCTGCCCTCTGTCCTGTACTCTGCATCTGATATGTGGGTCAAGGACCTAGATGAAGCCTGCCCTTTGTAGCCGTCCTGGGTACTGTGTGGGTGCTTGGACCCAGGAGGACTGGGGTGGGCAGATGTTAAGGAGGGTACCTGTGTCTGGGTTCTCAGAGGTTGTGGTTAGGACAGGCAAGGCTGGCTGATACAGGTTAGCTTTGTTTTGCTTATTCAAAAGAAAAAATAACTTCACAAGGAAATGAAACCAGCTGAAGTGTTTTCTTGTTTTAGCAACTAAAAATTGTAGTTGGTCAGTTCTGTGTCTGGGGATTCTTGCTGAGGATGTTTTTGCCCGGCTAGAGATGGGTTAGCTGCTGTCCTGCCCTGGAACCTGGGGCAGGGCTGCTGCCCCTGCCGCAGACCCGTGCTCTTCCTATGACTCCTGCCGTGCCCTGAGGTGCATTTCCTGCTGTGCACACAAAGTTCAGTTTGGTCGAGAGGAACCTAGTTTCCACTCTGCTCGGACAGCAGGCCCAGGGCTGGGGGGTAGGAGAGAACCCTTCTCAGCCTTGCCCCTCCCCAAGGCTGATGCTCCAGGGAAGACCTACTTAGCACTGCCTGAAGGTGAGGGCAGGGAATAGGCTGCTGCCTTCACTGTGGGGTTGTTGGGGAAATCAAGTGGAACCACCCTTCCAGAGGCTTCCACCACCTTGCATGCTGGGTCTTTGTTGCCCAGGGAGGCTCTTTCTTTACCCCCAAGGCCTGCAGTGCTTGCTGGGGGGATTTGTTCACGGTGCACAGCCGACCAGAGCCACTGGGGTCTTTTGAGTGGAGGCAAGTTCTGGGGCTGTGGTCATGCCCTGGCAACATCTGCTACCCCATGTGGCGGCTCCGTGCGTGAGGCTGCACTACCCTAGCCGGCTGTGGGTGACCACCACTGTACTACTTGCTGTTACTGCCTCATATGAGAAACTGATTAAACCTTTATGCCCGTAGTCAGTTGCTGTGAGGTCTGTGTTTCACTCCCCGCACACAGCGCTCGCTGCAAGGCTCCTACGGGAAGCAGCAGACACAGGCCTAAGGCCTGAGGCCCAGGGTGGTGCCCACACAAGGATGGGGCCTGAACTAAATTATGGCCTATTGGATTTCAGGGCAGAACGTCAGTTCTGAGCCCCACTGTGTGTGAGACTGAGCTATGTGTGCCTGAACAGCCAACTGTTAAAAAAAATCAAATCCAGCCATGTGGTAAATGGTACCATCCAGGGATAAAAAGAAAATGTTCACATTTCTGGTGTGAATTACAGTGGTCCCTTTTTGCACCTGCTGCTTCTGCCACCCACTCCAGGCCTCGGGGCCCAAACATCCCCCCTAAATTGTATAGCTGCAGACTAAAAAAATCAGGAGGGTAATGAATTCAGGGCTCCATGTTACTCAACCCAAGAACTGCAGGATGCTAGAGCGCTGGGGACCCCCTGGCCTCAGCACCTGACAGGTTGTGCAGGAGCTGGCACACCAGATAAGCACCCGGGGTCCATGCTTCCCCAGGGTGTGTGGGGCCCTGTCCTAGAGCTCCCAGGACAAAAGACACATGTCTTATCTTAGAGTCCACATATCCCAGGGCTGCCTTTTTCTAAGGACTGGTCCTAATCACAAACTGATCTTGCAACCCATCAAAGGGTCTAAATCCAGAATTAAAAGCTCAGTTGCTCAGGCCAAGGTTATAAGCTAAGCAGCCACCAGGTGGGGTCCTTGGACATAACTCCTGACATGGTGTCAGAGCAGCTGCAGCTCCACACACCCTTGTTTATTTTCCATCTGTTAAATTTTTAACGTATTCTGCCTCATTCCTCCAACAGAGGATCTGACATAGCTTACGTACACAAAAAGGGGAAAGAAAAGATAACAGCCCAGGCGGAGCAAGTCACCTCTGTTTCGTTGTCAGGACCACAGTGCGTGACAGCCAGGAAAGCCGCCATCCGCTCTGCACTCAAGAGCACTGTTTCAGAGAGGGGCTGCCTGGCTCTGGCGACTTCCGAGGCCACCAACGTAACCCACAGTTACACAAAAGAGGCTGTGGGGGGGGGTACCATGTCCCCAGTTCTGACGGCCATGCAGAGAGACCCAGCCCAGGGATGGGTGGGGTATTCCTCACAGTGCCCTGGGACCGCCCACAGCTGAGCTACTGAGGGCTAAGGCAGCAGCAGACTGACGTGTCCTAACTACATACCAGGCCTTGGGGCAGACCCTGGCCAAGAGGGAAGTCCATTTATGTTTCAGCCCTAGTGTAGAAAAGGAGTGTGCTTTCCAGATCTGAGAATCGCTGTAGGTAGCTCTGAGTGCCTCAGAAAGGAGAGGAGGTGACCTGTGCCAGCCTCGGGGTGGGGAGTGGGGGTGGGGCAGCCATCCATGCTACTAATGCCAGGCCTAAGACCTTGCAGAACAGGCAGGCAAGTGCACAAGATCTCCCTACCCCTGCTGAATTTCTGAGCTGCTAGTACTAGAAAATCACATAGCCTGAGGACAAAGGGGAGGACAATCAGCAAGAGGCCAAGTCCCAAGTGGCCCCACAGCAGCCAGGGACTCTGGAAGGGTGGGGAACCAGGCATCACTGACCCTTACTTTGCAGAATAAGACAAACAGACCACCACCACGATTTTATTCTTAAATAAATGTTCAGCCTAAGGCCAGGTGAAGTGGGCAGAACGGGAGGAAGTGCAGATCCCGGGCCAGCCCAGGGGAGGCGGGGCGGCCGAGGAAGGCAAGCAGGTATGCAGGGCAGGAGGGGACAGTCAAACCACTGGATTCCATTCTGCATGTGCCCAGAAGGGGCAGAAGGAACCTGCCCTCTCCATCCTCTGTGGGTGGTGGCGGAAAGCTCATTGTGGTCCCAAGCCCCGTGTTCCCTGCAGGGGTTCCCCATGTCCAGCTCAGGTAGTGCGGGATCGACCAGGTGACTGGCCGGCTGCTCTGTCTCTAAGTCTCCCCAACGAGAGCTCAGGTTGAGTGGCAGCAAGAGGGAGAGAGGGTCACATGCCTGCCACCCGGGCTTTCCACACAGGGCGATGCCAGGCCACCAGTACCGCAGGTCTGCTGGGGCCATGTCCACCTGCCCCACTGGCATCTGAGTCTTCTCTCCAGGTGTGTGCTGGGCTCCTGAGCATCACAGGTGCTGGCACCCCTGGGGCTCCAGGGTGCCGAGCTGCTGACCAGAGAAAGAAGAGAGGAGGGCAGAGGTCTTCATGCTTCCTTCCCGGGCCACACTCAGTGCTGGTGTTCAGGCTCCGACTTCCCCAGGAATTCCCTAGACGGGACAATCAGGAGCCATGTCATTTGAGCTCAGACGGAAGATCCTGTCTTCTGCGGCCTCCAAACAGCCGTCTGAGGAGGCAGTGAGGAGCCCATGAGGGCCTTGCTCTCGCACAGAAGATAGTTAAGCAGGGTGTATAGAACATCCACACTGAGTCAGGTCCCAGCAGCAGTAATGAAGACAGGTTGGGGGCTACTGTTCCTGACTGTAAACTTCAGAGCACTACTCTGCTGTAAGTTTTCTGTAATATATTCCATTTATAATGGGTAAACTGCAACCCCAAAGCAAACCCACATTCTTTCAGCTCACTGTCCCCTCTTAGCAACCCACGTCACCGTAGCAAAGAATGGCAAACCTCTACCAGAAATGCAGCTTTGCCTTGAACTTTCAAAGGCAGCTGGAGAAAAGCTGGTTTGAAGTAGAATTACACATGGGATATACCTCATTGGGAGTTGATTCAAGCAACCAATTTCAGACTCCTGCAGGGAGAAACTGGCATCTTGACCTACTATTCAGAGCCTAGTGGCACAAAACGCACAGCAGAAACAGCCTCCATGCAGCCCAGCACTCAGGTCAAAGCTCTCCTGGGCTCAGAAGCCCAAGAATGGTACTCCCTCTCTCACCCACAGGGATGTTTAGCATCTTGCCTAACGCCACACAGCCAGGTGGTGGTGGGTGGGGCCTGTGTCCTCTGCTGGGAAGGTGAGGTTGGGCAGCAGCTTGCACAGAAGCTGGGGTGGGGGGTGTTGGTCCATTCCAAACTCTGCCCTTTGCTACCACTGCCAAGGCCTCTCCCTTATACATGGGCTCTACCCAGGCCCAGATGGGTGTTCACAGCCCTCTGGGCTGCATGTCCTGCCAAAGATTCTGGCAGCACAGGGCCGCCAGGAACACAGCCTCCCTTCAAAAAGCAGCTGTGGACAAAAGCTTTTGAGGAGCAGTGACCCAAGAGGTGTGTATGAAGGGACCTAGGCCCTGGCCCAGGAGTGGCTGGGATGTCAGTGTCTGAGTGCTCCCGCACGTGTGGTCCCTTTGAGCCTGCACAGTGCACGTGCGTGCCTGTTCCGCTGTGCAGGGCCATGTGGGCCTATACAAACTAGGGAGATCACCTGCCCTGTCTGAACATGGGAACAGTCCAGGAGGGAGGGAGACAAACTCTTAAACCCCTCTGCAATGGAAATAGAAGGCTCTCGAATCACTGTGATTCTTGGCTTCACTGAGCCCCCCAAGCAGCTCCCATAGCTGCCACCGCTGCCCAGATGAAGTCCCTAGGTAAGAAGTAACTGTCTTACCTCAGTATTCGTGGAAGCTCAGGGCTCTTGTAGATATACTTGTGCCTGTAGCCAAGGTCTGAGTGAAAAGGGATAAACTGAACTTTGAAGTCTCGGAAACTTCGAGATGGTGCAGCGATGTTGTAGAGCTGGGGGAAAGGAGAGACGGAGTCAGAGCCCAGAGATGGAGACCAGGCACGGAGGCCCAGGCCCTGAGGGAGACCTGCCTGGTGGCTTGTGCTTCAGCAGAGACCAATACAAGGAGGAGCCCAAGCCCCCATGCACACTGCCTCTGCTGCTGCAGCATGGCCAGGAGACCTAGGGGCCCAGGGCGGGCTGGCAGGTGGACCCTAGGCTTGGCTCCTGGCACACCCACCACTCAAGACCCTCTCTCTGTCCTTACACCTCCCAGACTGCCCCTCCTCAGGGCAGCAGCCAGGCAGAGGAGCCAGGCCAGGTGCCCAGGGTAGGGGGCAGATGCAGGGATGGTACAGTCTCGGGGAGCTGAGACAAAGGGCGTGTTCCACAGGTTTAGCTATGCACCCCTGGGCCAAGGCCGCTCTACACGCTGGCTCATGATGTGTCCTATTCAGCACCCTCCCTCCCACCCTGATGGCGAAGGGGTGCAGTCTGAGCTGAGCCTTGCTGCACAGCTCTGCCTCCCCCGACTCCCCCACTGCTTCATTATCTGTGTGCCTCGCAAAGCCCAGCTTCGTGGAGCCTGTCAGGAAGCAGTGCTCTGAGCTGTGAGGCTGGAAAACACCCTCTAGGCTCACCCTGCCCTTGCCACTGCAGGGACCCAGGCAATGCTCTCTTACCCCCCTTTGGCCACAAATCTAATCCTGCTTCCTGGCAGCAAAGTCAAAGCGAATTCAGCGAAAGCCAATGCTGACGCCCACAGACAACATGGTATGCTGCTGACAGCAGTCAATCCCCAAAGCAAGACGTTTCTGCATCAGTTCTACCAGCTGTGACCCCTACATGGTGTTGGGAGACCCTCGTCATTAAGGGGTTCTTTCCCTTCAGCCAATAACTGCTGAGCCCTCCCAGCCGAGTTCCAAGTTGGCCTGGGCTCTGAAAACACAAGCAACCCCACCCTGAGAAGGACCCCTGTATGGGGAGCTGGGGGCCATCCACCTATTTTTCAAGTTCCTCTTGTGGATAGCATCAGTGGTCTGGACCCTGCCCCAACCTCGATACCAGACCACCTATGCCCTTCCTGAGTGGCCTGGAGGTGATTCAGGGAGGACAAGGTGGCTTCCTGAGTGTGACATGGCCAGCACCTGGCCTGTGATGCAGCACACAGGTGTCTCCTGCCCACCCAACCAGCCCAGCCCACGAGTGAGCCTGCACAAGGCCTGCCGCAGCAGAGGCAGAGACCCAGGACACTTACCTTTTTGCCGAGCTGGAAGGGCACCACTGGGTCATCCTCAGCATGCAGGATGAGCAGGGGACAAGAGATGTGCTTCACACTGTGGGAGGGAGAGCAGCTAGACCAGGTGTCTACCACGGTAAGGGCAAGGCTGCCTGGACCCCCTACCCGTAGCAGGGATCTGGGTTGGGGGTCAGGGGACGGGGGCAGTACCTTAGTGCTTAAAAGCCTGAATTCTGCTAGGTTTATTTTTACCAGAGAACTAGAAGTTAATTTCTTAGTTGTTTCTACCAACATCTATTTCAGCTAGGTGACTGATGTCAACCAAATCTAGAGATCAGTTCATTCACCAAAACCTGGCCTCTCCATATTTTCTGAAAATTGAAAGTGATTATTTTTGCCAATTGAGATATTCTTTGGAAGTTTTTTTATAAACTGAATTTAGATGAGCCAAAAAACTTCATGAAGTGAATGTTACTAGGAATATTTATAATATTTGCTCAAATTTTAATTTGTTCTACTTTTATTTTTAGAACCAAAACATACTTTTTTTTTTTTTTTTTTTTTTGAAACGGAGTCTCACTCTGTCGCCTGGGCTAGAGTGCCGTGGCATCAGCCTAGCTCACAGCAACCTCAGACTCCTGGGCTCAAGCAATCTTCCTGCCTCACCCTCCCAAGTAGCTGGGACTACAGGCATGTGCCACCATGCCCGGCTAATTTTTTCTATATATTTTTAGTTGTCCAATTAATTACTTTCTATTTATAGTAGAGACAGGACCTCACTCTTGCTCAGGCTGGTTTCGAACTACTGACCTTGAGCAATCCACCCACCTTGGCCTCCCAGAGTGCTAGGATTACAGGCGTGAGCCACCACGCCCGGCCCCAAAACATACTTTAAGGGAAAAAATACTCCAATTTTTCATATTGTTTCAAAGGGTAGATTTTTAAATATTAACAATATTTAGATAAAGTTTTTTCTTTCCTTCTTTTTTGAAGAAAGGAAAGCCTATGAAATAAAAATATCACAAAGATAATGTCAGCAAAATCTGAAAGTGGTTTAAAGAAAGTCCTTAACTAAGTATATCTAACTTTTGGTTTACCTAACAGAATTATTTTTAATAATAAACTCTGTAATATCTTTATATAACCAGACATAAATCAAATGGGTGAGGCAAAGTCATGTTTTGAATAACAGTTAATATTACCGCTTTAATGTATGTTCAGGAGTTCTGGTTTTGATAGACTATTTAAAAATAAAACAACTATATGGACAAAAAATATGTTATCTTAATATTGCTTTAATTCTGTAGCCTTTTCAAATCCCTTATTTCCTTCCATTGCAGCTCTCTGCTTGGCTCTCCCTGTTTACAGACTTGGCTGTTGGAAAATAGCCCTGCATATTCCCACTCCACCCTGTTTGGTTAATGTGACCAAAGGGCTCATCCTGGGGGTGCTCAGTGTTTTTCTAGATTGAAAAGTTAGTTAGTCAACCACAGTACTCACTTTTCATCATTTGCAAATTTAATTCCACTGCTTGTAATGGGATCCAGGAAGAACCAGTCAAACCCAGGGAAGTATCGATATATCTGAAGACAGACGGAAACCATTTTCAGAAGCATGAAGATAACCATGTGGAAGGCAAAGGCCAGGGTTCAGAGGGTTTAAATTCATTAACTGTAACTGTAGGGTAACATGTAGCCAAGAGGTCACCAGAGCTATCACTTCCACTGTGTCCTGGCTTTGCCAATGGGGACAGAAGACTCCCCTACCAGGCCCCACAGACTGGCCATGGCAGAAGCTGCCCCACAAACGAAGTTCCCACACCTTTCAGCAGAGGCCAGAATCGAGCTCAAAAACCAGACCCTTCCTACACTAGGGTCACCACCGCTGAGAAAATGGGGGTCCACAGACGTTTTCCTCATGTTATTTTGGAGAAAAGCAACATTAAAAAAGACAAAATAAAGGGCTATTCTGGTCTGCACTAGAGCAGCACGAGGCCAGGACAGATGGACTGACACAGGCTCCAGAACACTTGGCCAGTCAGAACACTGGAATCAGGAACGGGAGTGGGATGCAGGAGAAAATAACTGGCCAGGCTTTAAAAGAAGGTCTAAGGCTGTATTCCCAGGCAGGAAGGGTAAGGGCCAGGAGAACCCACTGGGGGTTCACCTGGACTTCAACCTGAGACACGATTGGGAGGCCACACTCCCCAGTCCATGGTGTCCAGTTCCCAAGCACCGTCCATGTACACAGAGCAGAGGCACCCAGCATCCCTAGTCCTGAAGCAGCCAGGATAGTAGCCCTGTGTGGGCTGCGCCTTGGGCCACCGGACCACACAGGCACGGCCTCCAGTGGGCCAAGCCGCCCTCAAACAACCCACCTGTGACCTGTCCTTCTGCCTGGCTGCAGGTGATAAACTTCCCAGGCAGCTCTGTACACAGACCAGTGCCTGGAACTAGAATTTTTAATAACATCTGTATTCATTCCAGTATTTAGTTTTTTATTTTTTAATTTAATTTTATTTTTTTGAGACAGGATTTGCTCTGTCACCCAGGCTGGAGTGCAGTGGTGCAGTCACCGCTCATCGCAGCCTTGAGCTCCTGGGCTCAAGTGATCCTCCTGCCTCAGCCTACCCAGTAGCTAGGACTACAGGTGCACACCAACCCAAACTAATTTTTTTTTTTTTTTTGGGAATAGACAGGGTCTCCCTGTGTTGCCCAGGCTGGTCTCAAACTCCTGGCCTCAGGTAATCTTCCCACCTCGGTAGCTGGGACTGTAGGCCTATGCCACAAAACCTGGCCACTAGAGTATTTAAATAATAACTTTTAAAATTATTTTTTTCTGTAATTATTTAATAGCTGTTTTATACTAATTATTTTAATAAAATAATTTTTAATAAGATCTATAACTTACCACTGAAAACGGATGGCTCTTAGCTTCTTCTCGGATATTAGTGAATGGAGATTCCAATATAAGGGCATCTGGAGGCGTCTCTAGATAAATGAAAAAACAAACAGGGAACTAAGTGATGGGCAAGAAGCTGACAACACAGATACAGGCCATGGGCTCTGACGGGCCCCTGGATAGGACGGTGAGCCCGGCGGCCTGCCCTGCTAGTCCAGCACTGCCCGCAGCTCCTCCACCCAGGAATCTGCCTCTGCAGGCACCCACTGAGGTCAGCAGGTACAGGAGGTGTCCACCAGGGGACCTGAGGTGGCTTCAGCTGCTCCTGAGAATCACACTTGCTGTGCTGCTTATTGAGAGCCAGGCCTGTATGAGGCTCTGCGGCCTCTGGGGAATCCTGTGGAGAGGGCAGGGGGTCAGCCCAGGGTGTGTGCAGTGTCCCCCCCAGTGCCATTCCACACGGACACTGAGCACTTGACAGAATCCACAGCAGAGTCAGGATGTGAGCACTCAATGCTGTCAGCCCATGAGACCAGCAGGGCTCCCTTACCTCGCTCACAGAGGCGCCGCACCAGATTTGTTGCCACTCTGGGAAAAAAGAAAAATATAGTTCAGTTGAATTATAATAAAAATTGTTTTAAATGGGACTTTTACACTGGAAAGTGTCCAGAGAAGCCATGGGCTCTGTGAGGCCACTGGGTTTCAGGACAGAGTGGAGGGAGTGAAGCCCCTAGGACAGAGGTGGGCCCACTGCCCGGCCGTTGGCTGACCCCTCGACCAAGATGGCAATGGCAGCCAGCCTCCTTGTCCCTGAGGTGTGTCCTGTAGCCTCTCCTGGAGCAGCCCCCGAAGGCTGCTGCCCTCCCTGCCACTCTCCACATTGTCTCGTGGGCACTGCTGAGGCAGACAGGAGCGCAGCAGCAGGGCCTCCCCTCAGCTGGGGGAGGCTGGGGTCTGCCTGCGCCGATCCTGGAGCCCACCAGGTGCCTCTCCTGGAGCTGCTCACTCTCCCCACAAGGGCAGGGGAGGCCCTGATCTGGACACTCCTCATCCTACAAGACACTGTCCAAGTGAGGAGCAAGAGGACAGAAAGGGCTGAGCCACTTCCCAAAGGGAAAGGCAGCAAAAGGGGGCGGTGGAGGTCTGGGGCCCATCAGTTCCTTTCAGACGCTCTGGACCTTGCACCAGCAGAAAGGACTCAGGTTGCCACAGGGATGTTAAAATGCTTCCTGTCTTGCCTGTGTGGGAAGCAAGCCACCCACTTTCTCTCCCTCGAGCCCTGAAGACCCCTCCTCAGGGCCAAGTCTCTTGGTGGAGACACCTCTACCTGGAGCCACTTGTTGGGGTGAGAAGATGAAGTAACTCAAACCCTTGTGATCTCCTGCAGTGCTTCACCTCCTGCTCCCCACCATGGGGACAGGACAAGGCTGGTTGGGACTAGAGGCACCACAGGGTCCAGAGGCAACCAGGGCACGCTCGGGGTTCATGGCTTCCCTCAGATCCCCAGCTGGAGAGTCTCCTGTGAAGACCTGCTCTGCTAAAAGCCACCTCCTGCCTGGAGCTCTTACCCAGTGCCCAGGGAATGGCCCCAAATATACACAGGGTTGTCACCACTTCTTGCTTTGATCCAGTCAAAAACATGGAGTGCGTCGTAGGTCATGCCCCGCTCGGATGGCGTGCCTATTGAGTCACCCCAACCTGGGAGGGAGAGACAGCAGGAGGACGTCAAAGGCCGCTCACACAAAACCCATGCACACCCCCGAAGGGGCCCAGAGCCAGACAGGACAGGGGAGCAGCCTGCCCCTTGAGAGCCTGCAGCCCACCCTGCTGCTGGGCGGGCAGCACCTCCACGGCCCCTCCGGCACTGGAGAGGCAGCCCCCCTCCAGGAGAGCCCAGCAGCAACCCTCTCCTGCCCCTGCTGACTGGAAAACCAGAAGTCCCCTCACATGTCCCTCTAAGTTGATGAGTGCAAATTTGATTGGCAACCAACAGAACAGCTGAGTCAACAATTATATCCCAGAACTTCAGACACATGCCCTGGCCAGGCCAGAGCCTGCCCATAGGCACCAGTATCCTCAAACCCAGGCCAGTGGCCCTCTCCGTGCCCTCTTGAGGGGGTGGCCACCCTCTCCCACTTTCTCAATGGGCAGGACAGACCAATCCAGGACAGACAAATCCTCAGCTCTATACTTCTCCCACCTCCTCACTCTGTTATGACCCTGAATCCAAACAGTGGCCAGTGCCCTTGACAAGTCCCCATGGGCAGCTGTGCCGATGGGGGTCATCATTGCTGTGCTGGCACTCATCAGACACCACCCTTAACACCAAGGGAGTCTGGCAGGGGCAGGCGCAGGGCAGAGCACTAACAGGCCCCCAGAGAAAGCCCAGCCTGCCCAGGACCCCACACAGGGATCAGAGTGAGCCCCAGGGGACAGGACAGGGAGTGGGGAGTCAGGAGGCTGATTCTGGGTTCAAGGCAACCCTGACCCAGAAAGGGAAGGGGACTGCTTTCACCTTAAGGCCAAATTAGCATCTTATTTGCATAACAGAGGGAAAGTCACCATCTCCATCTCCAGCCCCAACTACAACCTCCCCAAGGGCCAGTCTCCAGCAAAGGTCAAGTGCAATTGTCTTTCTGGCAGCTCAGCAGTGAGTCATCATCAAATGATCTGAAAGCAACACAAAGTTCAGAAAGAGCAGACTCTGCAGAGTAAGCAAACCCCACCGTTACTGCAGCAGGATTGGCCCTTCTGGGGCCTCACAGACACCAGAGGAGGGAGAGAGTGATGCTAAGGGCCAGGGCCAGGCTGAGAGGTGCAGGACACCCAGTGGGAGGTGGGGACACAAGACAGAGAGAAGATGCAGTGACAGACACACAAAGAGAAAGAGACACAGAAAAGAGTCAGAGATGGAGCTAAGTGGTCACTTAGAAATGTGGAGACTCCTTAAGAGATGAAGGGAGAAAGTGCTGTTGGGTTTCACTTCATGACAGAGTGTGGGGAGGTGAACAGGAAGAGGGCTGCACCTTCTCATTATCCTAAGGCCTCTAGCATGCAGCAGGGAGAGGAAGGGTCTTTTAGCACACATAAAAGGGTAAGAGAACAAACTACTTTCTAGTCCTCATTTTGCAGTTTTTCCCAGCCCAGAACTTTCACCCTGATGTGACTTTCTTCCATGAAAGAGCCATCCCTGCAGTCAGTAGAATGGTAGCCCCCCGAGACACTCACATCCTAATCCCTGGAACCTGTGATGGCATTAGGTCACAGGGCTGAGATGGGGATGACCCTGGGTGATCTGGGTGAGCTCATAGCAATCACAAGGGTCCTCATAAGGGAAAAGGGGACATAGGACAGTCAGGGTCAGGGCAATGGAGCCCTGAGAGGCTGTTGGTGGGCCTTGCCGGTTCTGAACATGGAAGGTGCACGGGCCAAGGAACACATGTGGCCTCAAGAAGCCGGGAAAGGCAAGCCGATGATTCTCCCCTAGAACCTCCTGAGGGAATGAAGCCCTGCCAACACGTTGATTTTAGCCTAGTGGCTAAAGATTTTGAAATTCTGACATCCAGAACTAGAAGATAACAAATTTGTGTTGTTTTAAGACACTACGTTTGTGGTGCTGTGTCACAGCAGCAAGAGGGAACTAATATGCCTTACAACCAGCCAACAGCCAGTCTTCTCCAGCCCCATGCCTGTCCCCGGAAAGTTAGGGCAAGCCAACCAAGCTGATCCTTCGGATCTTTCCGAGGGCTGTATGGAGGAATATGCTTATGACACACTCTCTGTTAATATAAAGTACTTCTGTTGCTCATTGAGATAGAATGTTTTCAGTACACATCAAACTGTGGATTCTGATCTGTTCAATGGCAAACCATGATTTGTTCAAAAAAAGCAGAAAGGCTGAGGGGGCAGAGAAGAATCCATCTTCTCTCTTAACAGTTCTTCCTAACTTCAACAGGATAAGCTCTGCTGAACCTAAAACATGTCTGAAGTCCAGCTGGGGAAAAGTCTGGGTTCAATAAAGAAAAAAGACAATATTTTCTATGTTTAAACTATTGCTGATGGGGCATATGCTGGGGGCTCAGGCGCTGCCTCCCCTACCAGGAGGGGCTCCCCAGGCATCTACATCAGTGGGCTTCGTCAGGAAAGCCAGCACCTAGGACATGCATCGGAGCGCCCCACTGTGCTTCCCCACCACCGTGACACAGGTCTGGCACAGCAAAAGCAAGCTGCTGGACCTACTGGAGCCTCTCCGAGGGAGGCCTATCCATCAGATATCATCGGGATGAAATGGGAGTGCGCTCAGATGCACTTTCAAAGGAAATCTCACCTCTGTAGTCAAAGGTGACCACATGATAACCAAGGGAACTCAGCACCTATAAAGTGAAAAATAAACATCTTTAGCAACAAATTCAAGCATCTCGGAGTGAGGGCAACTTGCCTCTTACCAAACCCATCCAGCTTTCTGTTTTTGTGCCTTACGCACAACGGGAAGTTAATAAAGACTGTCAACGTGCTATCTGATTCCTAACCGGACATTACGAAATACAGATGCCAACTGAGGCTTTCTCTGCCTGAGGAATGCGGAAAGGATGCCTCTTTCTGCTGCTTAGACTGCTAAAGAGTCCGGGACAGACCTCTGCAGTTCCCAGGACAGCAGCTCCACTTTCATGCTATGGGGCAGCCTCAGTCAGCCTCCCCTGGGGGCAGACAGCTCTTTGGTGCTGCCAGCATGACAGGAGACCCCCAGGAAGAGGACCCAACTACACTGAGACCCTACCTAGGGACCCCTACTGCAACCTAGTAGTTCTCAGATGTTAAGCTTTTGTTGAATTTTTTCTTTTTTTTTTTTTAAAAAAAGCTCTATAGACTAGCTGATCCCTCCCACTGAGATCACTCCTCACATGCCCTGCCCCTGTGCCCTCACTGGGGTGTACCCAGAGGTGGGAGGCTGCCTTGCCACCACATCACCCAGAGCTGCTGCTCTCCCTCTTTAGGAAGGGAGCTAGGGTGCTTTCTGAGCATAGCCTGCAAACTCCCTGCCAGGCTCCAGCACCTTGCAGAGCCTGCACCTCCAGCCAACCTGCTGTAGGCCTCCTCGACCTCGGCAGGGATAAATTATTTCTATTAACAGAAACCGCAAAAGAGGACCAATGATTTCTCAGGCACTCCCCTCTCCTGATTTGATCCAATTTATCTAAGGGGAAAAGCCCTGAAACAGCCCAGAGCTAGATGTACCAGGCATCTGTCTGTGTCCCTTTCTACCCTGCTGGCCAATGCAGACATCCTTGAGAGGAGGAGAGGGATGCAGGGTAGATGGGCCCCTGAGTGGGCCCTGGCTGCTGCTCCAGCAGCATCTCTCTGGCTCCAGACCCAAATACCCTGACGAAGAAAAAAACCAAACACAAGTGAAGGTCCGTATGCCCTGCCACAGGTGCCCCCTTTACCTGGGGAGACCTGTGGGCACCTCTACTGAGTTGGCCCAGTGGGGTGAGCATGTAACTCAGCAGTCAGTTTAGCTCCTGGAGCACATGGTTTCTCTTTACATTTTACATATGGGTTACTCAAAATTTAAACAATTTCAACTTCCTTTTATATAGTTTGCCAATATCTGCACATGGTCCACCGAGCCCACAGATTCTGACTTGGTGCCCATCCTTGGAGATGGTGTGATGGGCAGTCAGCCAAGGCACTACCTTCCAGCACGCCCACCAAAGACAGAATTAAAAAGCCCAAGAATAGTCAACTCTCCAAATCATTAGTTCGAGTGATTCCCTTCAGCTCCTGCCTCCTGAAAGGAACAGACTGGGAACAGTGCTTGAGGTGTCTGCACTCACCTTGTACAGCTCCACGCGGTGGTCACCTCCTCTGAAGAAGGAAACAGGAAGCGGGCATTAGTGCATCTTCTCAAAGCCTTGGGCTCCAGGTCGATCCTGGAGAGTCCAGGACCTTTATGACTCGGTCCCCAAACCATATACCCAGCAGGGGCTGATGGTGGATGGGAGGACCCCTCCTCAGGTCCCCAGCAGTGGCCCCAAGCTTGCCTGTGGCAGCACCATGCCAACAAGGGGCAGTTTTAGCGCTTTGGAGAGATTTCTTAATTACTGCTTTTACTTTTATTTTCCATAGGTAATGTATACTTGCAATCCCAAACTCAAAAGACACAAAAGGAAACACAGCCAACCCCATCTACTCCCACCCCAGCCATCCAGCCCCTCCCAGCTTCCCAGCATCCAGGGACCACCTACACTGATGGCAGCTGTACCCCAGTGGGTACCTGCACTTTCTGCATCTCACTTCTCGATCCACGTTCAGAAATCTGCCTGGCAGCACCTCCCTGTCCTCATCTTGGTGTCATCTTGGCTCTTTCCCATTTAACTTTTGTTTGCTGCTATGGCCAGCCTGTGCTACATCCCTTCACATACGTGTGCCCTGTATGTGTGCTACGCTCCTGGACATGGTGGTATGTGCAATCCTGACCTTGACGGTTGTTGCTGAATCTTTCATTAGAAACCCTTGTGTGTGGGAAAGGCCATCTCTCAGCCCGTCACCAGCAGACTACACCTTTATTGGGCACGTCTATTACTGAGGCTGAGTGTGCTCTGCATGTACCTGTTTCACATATTTATACTTCGTGTCTGAGGCCTGTCTAGGCCCTCTTCCCATTTTCTGACCAGTTCTTGGCCAACTATTACTGTGGACAAACCCCACAGCAGGGACAAGAGCTGCCCAGGAGAGGAGGGCATGTCAGTGGGCAGGGCAGGGTGTGAAAGAGGCTCACTCTCTCACTTCTCACTTATTTTTCTTCTTTTATAAGGAGTAGTCTGACCATTTCAGGCATTGGGAGGCGGTTGTCGTGGGGAAACAAGGGTGAGATGAAGGAGGAAAACCAATAGAGTACAGAAACAAAACTACAAAGGAGGAAATACCACAAAATATTTTCGGTTATCATTGCAAGACTTCATGGTGGCTCTTTTCTAAATTTTCCAAATTCCCTCCATTGAGCAAAAAGGAAGAAGAGCTGAGAGTCCAGGGGTCTGGACTTCAGGGAGAACCAACCGGGTGGTATGATCCTGCAGACCGATGGAGCCATTCTGGGGAGTCTGGTCAGAGAAGGGACTCGGAGAGCAGGGGTGAGGCCCTCAAGAGGCAGTGGGTGCAGGCAGGATGAAGACAGAGGCAAGCAACAATGGGGGGATTGCACGCAGGGAGTCTCAGGGATGGGGAGAGGACAGCAAATCTTTGGAAGTCATGGCATTCCTTCCAAACCTGAAGTCACAGGCAGGTCTTGTCTTTTACCATGTGACTGGCACTGTAGAACTAAACCTTATCCATAGCTTCAAAGCTAACTACACAGTGTTCTCATTTACAGAAAGATGCTGCAAGAGCCATTTGTAGCCACTTGCTCTTTAAAAAGCAGAAGAGAAAGCCACCGCAGCTTGTCCCAGACAAAGAGGAAAGCAAATTGTGCAGCACATGCATGATTCAGTAGCTGAGCACTCTGTTCTTGGCAGAGAAACCACCCTCGAGGGCCATGCCCCTGGGCTTTTTCAGTAATGCCCTTTGTACTGCTCTGCCTCCCAGACATCCACTGAGGCCTGCATTCCCCTCCAGAAAGGACATCATTGCTCTCCTTGCCAGTGAAATGTCTGCCCCCAGGCCCCCAACACAGCCTGGTGCCACACTGGCCTCTCCCCTGGCCCTGCCTCTTGCACAAATGCAAGGGAGCACAGAAGCAGTGACCCTGGTGGTTTGCAAACAGCACTTTCTCTCCCTCAGTCCAGGCTCTCCCACAGAGGCTCTTCTGAACAACAATCACGTATGGAGGGGCACCGTGCTGTCTCCAAGGCAAGAAGACCAACTCCAGTTCAAGTTAGCCTGAGGGAGTAGCCACTAAACCCACTAAGGAAAAGCATCTGGGATAAAACTGGGTAAGGACTTGACCCTCCACAGAGAGTATGTGGTTCATCAACAGCCCACTGGGGTGCTCGGACACTGCTGTCCCATGGCCAGAAGCAGAGAGCTCCACAGCTGGGCAGCCTGAAAGAACTGACTGACTAGTGCCCGCACGCTCAGCATGGGTCTCTTCACTGATACTCTCTGCCCTCAGTGCCACCCCCACCCCTTCTCAGAACTCACTGCCCTTTTTCTAGGAAGTGCCTCCTCCTCCCAGGGCTGCCCAGGCTCTGGCTTCACCTACCTGTACCTAGAGCTGTCACTCAGGTAACGCAGACCTGCCTGCCAATCCTCAGACCCAGGTGACAAGTGCAGAGAAAACCAGCTGTGAGTGAACCAGAGACACTATTTCCCCCAAGGGTGTGACACAGCCTCAGTCTAGTGTCATCATGATCCCTCACTCTCTAAGAAGCCTCGTTCCCTAAATCACACACTGGCAGACACTTTGCCCTTTGAAATAACAGCAGGAATTAGGAAACATCCCCCTCTGGCCAGAGGCGCTTGGTCACTCTGACAGACTCAGCCTCCTCATCCCAGCCCAGGCTGGAGCTCCAGATAGGCACGTCTGGACAGACACAGCCTCCCACACGTGCTCAACGCCGTGGTCCCCCAGGAAACTGGGTGGGGTCCACTCTGCAGACCAGCCCTGCCCACCCCTTGCACACAGCCCTACTTGGGCTCTGAGCCTGTGGGACCCCTGCTTCGTGTGAAGTTCACCTAAACTTGACCCTCCCCACCCGTAAGAATCTGCCTTTTCCTTTGCTCTTAGGATGCTCCCCTCATTGCAATAGGTCAGTAAACTCGATATTGTGGGACTATGGGTTTGCTTCTGGTGGTCTTGAGCCAACAGTGCCAGGACATTCCCACTTCAAAAAGGAGCTGTGAAGATGCACCGAGTGGGCTCCTCTGCCTTACCTGGTACCTGCGTTCCCATGCAGGTACAGAATGATAGGGTGGCTGGAAGCCAAGGCATCCTCATACCACATCTGGTCCTTTCCTTGGGCATTCTTCCACCAGACGGTGGGGATGGTGTGCCTGGAGGCAGAAGCAGAGGGGGAACAGTCAGATGTCCCTCTGCACTCAGGATGGTGACTGTGAGTGGTATTACTCAGTTAGCTCAAGTCCCGACAGCAGGGAGCAGCAGATGCCATCTGACTACAGGAGGACTGATGGGTGGGGTGGCAAACTGTCCCAGTGACTAGAATAAATAACTATGGAACTGCAGGCTGTCAGGATGACTGACTGCATCAGAAGGAGCATTCCCTGACTAGCAAGCATCTCTTCTGGGCCACAGAGGCTTGTACTGGTAGCAATTACCGGGGTAGGGGTGATGGATGGCTCTCCCGTATCAGCTGGAAACTCTGTGAGGTAAGGTCTGGACTGAATCACAGCCATCCCTCTCCTGGGGCCTGGCACAGAAGTGGCACTTACTGCATTCTTGCTGAGTAATAGCACTTCCCCCATACTTAACATCTTACCAGTTACCCCTCACACTTAGTCAAACTGCCCACAATTTAACTCAAAATGGATTTAAAATAGTACCTGCTGTCACGTGCTATTTCAGCAACACTGATCTTTGTGAGCTACACTAGAAAACCTGGCCACCCTTAATACACCATTTCTAATGTCCAGCACATTCTGATTTCTGATGACAAATCATGTTTGCATCCCATGCCCAGCCAGGCACTCAGAGGCCAAACCCGGTCTGTTTGCCCAAACACTTCTTTAGAGAGACACTAAGGTTAATTTTAACTCAGGCCAAATTGAATACTGTTAATCACTGGGCAGGGTCTGAATTAATAAGGTTTTTCTGTAAGACTTACTCAAATTCCTTCTGGACACCAGTGACAAGAATCTTTATAAAAACTAAATAGCCATCTTATTTTCTAGATCCTCAGTTTCAGTGCCTCATTTCTAATGTCTCTCTCTGATCCCTTCAAGAGGATCATGTGTTGGGGTTGTCCCAGCCACTATCATCATCGCTCCCATGAAACTATAAACCTATGGGATAGCACTTTAAAGGTGCTGGAAGCTAACGTGCCTCCAACAGCCAACCCACCCTAAACCCAGGGCTTCTCCCAGCCAGTGGGAAGGGACTCCATTCTGGGCCTCTCCTCACAACTGCCAACAGATAAGCTGATGGCCAAGAGTGGTCCTCAGGCTTCCTCTGGGCCTTGACAAGAAGCTGGTGGGAGAGTCTGACGAGGTGATGGCGAGGGCAGCTGGTGCCAGGAGGTGCTACTGCCCGAGGGCCCACAGTCCTCACAACATCACAGAGTACAGCCTTGAGACTCATTATTCATGTCACTAAATAAAGCCTTTTGGGGCAACTGATAATTTAAGCAGATGCTGTTAGTGCTTCCAGACTAAGTATCACTGCCACAAACAGCCCTCCTGCAATGCCCCCAGACCCACATCAACCAAGGGGCCGGCCCATTCCTGCTCAACAGCTCTGTACACAACAGGTCAAGCTTCTGAGGGAAGACAGAAACCCGAAGAGTCCCACAGGCACACTCTGGTCAGTAAGTGTAGATTAAATCAAATCAGAAAATGACAAAAGCCTCTAACCCCAGCACCAACTACTGAGAACAAAAATCTCCCTTCTTGTTTTATGTTCTTTACCAAGAACCATTATTAGAAGTGTCTGAACGTCCTCTCATCCGCACTGGGAAGCCACTCACAGCATTTCATTTAGAAGCTTCTCACATACACAGCAGTTTTCTAAGACAGTGGGAAGGGACATTATGGCTATTGAAAAATAAACCCAGCTAGATAAAGAGGCAGTGATTTGGACTTGCTTCTGAGAAAAAAAAGGAAATGCCACAGTGAGGTTGGTCAATTTTAATTCAGTTGGTGAGAAACACCACTTGTGTATAGAAGAAAACATTAAAACATATTCCAAGGAGACAAAGAAAAGTCACAGGGCCTAAGTCAAATTCGAATTTATGGCTAAAAACAGTAAATACTTTGAAGACAAAAAAATACCAGCATCTCATCATCAACTGCTGTGAAGTACTCTTTACAAAAGAAACGAAGCTATTTTCAGTATCTAGATATTCATTTCTCTGAAAAAATATATCCAAACCTATGTTTGCAAATCTGTGCTTATATTCTCTTTGTTCCTTGCTTTTGTTTTTTCTAGAAATAAGGTTCTCTAAAGATAATGTGGTTCACAAAGCCTTGCTGCTTTGAAAATCTCAGAATAGAGTTTGGTGCCATTTCATCCTGCACCACGAGGATCAAATTTAGCTGAGATCTTTCCTTTGGAAAAGAAACAAGATAAAAATGAACAAGCAACATCTCAGAGGCCAATGTCAAGGACAACACCAGCTAAGCCATGCAGGTCCCCTTCCTACGTCCTGGAGGGGCCTTCGGAGCTGGCGCTCAGTCCTGCAGCCAGGTCATCAGAGACTCACCAGACTCCAATAGTCACGTCTTCCTCTGGCTGGAGGTAGTAGTTACAGGTGTGATTCAAACCTTGATCCTGTGGTTTTTTCAAGTCAATGAAATAGGGAACCCTCACTATAGGGGACAAAGAGATGGAAATTAGCATTGGTGGTGGTGGATGGACACACATATGTACATACATACACACACACTCACACATGTGTATTTACATGCATGCACACAGCACAAGTGAAGCTCTAAGAAAGCATCAAGTCCTTTTCCCACACAATCCTGGCAGACCCTGGGGCCCAGCCTCAGGTGGGAAAGGGGCCCAAGGGTGTGCTGGAGCACTGCTGGAGTGGACAGGGACAGACACTGAAGCAAGGGCAAAGTCTGAGTGGAGACTGGAACCCCTAAGGTCATTCAAGGTGTGAGAAGATGCACATGAGGAAAGAAAAGACCCTGACAGGCCTGAGGGATGAGTGGGCCTCCTGCTGGGGGAGGCTGGGCACGAGGAGGCTGGTGGGCTGAGAAGAGCTGAGGTGAGCTTCAGCTAAGGCTGGTGCCAGAGTGGGGTGGGAGGCACAGCGGGAAACGGGACAGAGTCGCAAGGTAAAAACAAAGGTAAAACAAGGTAAAAGGGAATTCCAAAGTTTCTAGTACTGTCACTTAACACAGGACAGCCGAAGGTGAGGTGTGAGGCCTCAAAATGGATGCACCCACAGGAGCCAGTTCAGAGCCCAGTGAAGTGGAGAGGAACGACACAGCAGGACTCCTACATTCAGCAGGCCAGCTGCCAGTAGGGCCAGGGGTGAATAAGGTGGTGCCCCAAACTGGAAAATCCTGGGGCCTTTAGACCTGGAGGAACCTCCAAGACATGCAGGTAGATGGCAGGAGCAAGGAATAAGCGGTAAGATCACCTGGGCGCTATGTGATCCCACTTTATTCTTATAAAAACAAGCAAACAACATCAACATCAGCACTAACACTCACATATGGCTCAGAAAAAAATACAGAAAGACAAGTGCCAGGCTGTTAACAAGGTTTCAAAATGTGTGTGTTGAGGGGGTGTTTAATTTTTTTGTTATATACCATTATAGTTTTATTGTTTGTGATGAACATAAATTTTGAGATAAATTGAAAAATGAAAAACTTTGGCCGGGCTCACGCCTGTAATCCTAGCACTCTGGGAGGCCGAGGTGGGCGGATCACTCAAGGTCAGGAGTTCAAAACCAGCCTGAGCAAGATCGAGACCCCATCTATACTAAAAATAGAAAGAAATTAATTGGCCAACTGAAAAATATATATAGAAAAAATTAGCCGGGCATGGTGGCGTATGCCTGTAGTTCCAGCTACTTGGGAGGCTGAGGCAGGAGGATCACTTGAGCCCAGGAGTTTGAGGTTGCTGTGAGCTAGGCTGACGCCATGGCACTCTAGCCGTGCAACAGAGTGAGACTCTGTCTCAAAAAAAAAAAAAAAAAGAAAGAAAGAAAGAAAAATGAAAAACTTTAAAAAAACCCCACAAACATTGCAGTGAAATTTACTCACTTTATAAAATAGCAACTCCCAAAAGAGGCAGTTGACAAAGAGCAATGGGGTCCTGACTCCAAGCTGATCCTGCCCTCTAGGGGGTAGAAGCCACAGCACCTGGCAGTTTTCTTGAGTGAAGACAGAGATTTCATTGAAAACCTCCCACATCCGTGTGGTACCCTGTACATCTAGCCCTCACTTCCTCAAATGTCACTGGGGCTCGAGGGACATGTGCTGAATAAATGAACCATCTGACTCTCGAGGACATGGGGACATACTGCTTCTTTCCCAGAAACTCCCTTGAGCCCGGAGAGGGATCCTTGCCACCAGGCCTGCTGTTTGTACCTCCAGCTTCTTAATCTCTCTCTTCTCCAAGAAGCAGCTAAATATTCAAAGCTTTAATGACAAGTTTCTCTCCAAAGAAAAATGGCACTGTGCACTCCAGCTGGGCTGGGGGCCACGCACTGTCTGAGGCAGGCTGCTAGCACTGCCACCTCATGGCTCCTCTTAGGTCACCGACTCACACAGGACAGAGCTGGATTTGAACCTGGGCAGCCCAACCCCCCGGCCCTCGCTCTTGACGAGGTGGACAAGAAGTCAGAAAGGAAACTGGCTCAGATCCTGAAGGGCCTTGAAGGCCTTTGTGGGCTGACTTGTGTCCCCCAAGAAAGATACGTTAACGTCCTCACCTCCAGGGTCTAAGAATGTGACCTTACTCAGAAATAGGGTCTTTACAGAGGTAATCAAGCTCAAATGAGGTCATTAGGGTGGGACCCTAACACAATATGACACGTATCCTTATAAAAAGGGAAACTTGGACACAGAGACGCACAGAGGAAGACCATGTGAAGATGCTCAAGCGAAGACAAAGGCAGAGACTGGCACGATGCATGGACAAGCCAAGGACTGCCAAGAATTGCTTGCCCCACCAGAAGTGGAAGAGGCAGGGAAGGATTCTATCCCAGCCTCGGGGAGCATGGCCCTGCCCACACCTTGATCTTGAACTTCTGGCCTCCAGGACTATGAGAGAATAAATTTGTTTTAACCACCCAGTTTGTGGGTTTGTTAGGGCAGCCCTAGGAAATGAATGCAGCCATACGAAGGAATTCAGATTTTATCCTGGCAATGCAACTGGAGAAGGCTCCTGACCACAGGGAAGGCCTGGAAGGCATGTCCATTTCACGTGCCATTTCAGACTGCGGGAGCCCCCTCCTGCCACCTCCTTTCTACGACTTCACACTTCTGGAACCCCAAAAACTGCCAAGCTCATCATTGACAACTGTGCAAGCTCATCATTGACAACTGTGAGGCAAGATGACTTCCTCAGTAAAACTCTCTAAATATCCAAGCCTGGTGCCCACTGTGACTCCACACTCAGACCCACTCACCAATCCGCCTCTGACACTGGGACCCCCACTCCTGCCAAACGGAGAGGGCGTTGTCGAGGGCTGAGGGTGCTCAGCCTCCATGGCTCAGCTTTAGACCTCCCTTGGGGCTGTGTCTGGAGAGGAGCTAGGCTATTGGAACAGAACGCAAACTGCGCATAGCTCCGAGAGGATTCCCTGGCTACTGCAAGGTGTTTTATGAGGATTAGCAGCTAATCCAGAAAGCTTCCACCCACAAGAATTCTAAGAACCAGAAGCCAAATTCTACTTCAGGACAGCCTCATTCCAAGAAGCTGGTCTTCCAGTTTATTCCTATTTTAGAAACAACCATGAAAAGGAGGCACAGCAACTGCTCTGCAATCCAGCAGACGCCACCCTGTGCACCTCTCCTTCCTCAGCAGCACCTCCAACTAGCAGAATGTGACATGAGATCTGGTGGGTCTCAGGGCTCATACAGCCCCTAAGAGTAGTGGTTTAGGAACCACCTGAGTAGTACCGCTGTGAATGAGCAGAAATGCCTCAAAGGAAAGCAATAAGGGCAAGCGGTACATGAGATGTGCTGGCCTGAGCGGGATCCACCTGGACCAGAAGCACAGCTGGCTCACTCCTGTTGGCTGGCACCAGGTGAAAGCCATGCCCCACTGACCTCCTGTCTGGTCAGATCGCCTTCGCCACTGACCCTTTGGGGCCTCATGACTCTGGGATGCAGGCCAGAGCCTATCCTGCCCAGGCTCCTGCTTCATTCATAGGCCTTAGCTGGGAAAGAGCACAGGGCCCTGTGGCAACTCACAGAAGCGGACCCTGGTGGTGTGCTCCTCCACACTCTGCAGGCGTGGTCCAGCTCTCCCGTTGTTCTGTCACAGGCTCACCTCAAATGGGGCTTGGCTGTACAGCCCAGGAGCCCCACATGCAGCCCAGGCCCTGCAGGCAAGCATGGCCCATTTAGCTGCAGGGACCAAAGCCTCTGACTTCTCCTCCTTCCCCAGTTTTTCATTACTCACCCTCTGACCATGTCCTCATGTATCGGCAACCACAAACATCAATGGGCATGAGTTAGAAAGGATCCTACATGGGTGCCCCATGAAGAACGAGGGAATGAGTAGGTGAATGAATGGAAAATAGCCTACTCTGTCATATTCTCTTTAGCTAGTCTGGAAAATATCTGATAGGAGAAAAGGCTGAAACCACTAAGCAGTGATGGACATTTCTGACTGCCTGCGGATCTTTAATGCAGGGCTGCCTCTCATTCCGCTCACTGTGAGTGCAAAGTAGCCTGCACACCACAAAAGGTGCAGTGCCAACAAAGGAGGACTGGGCAGGTTATTTGGGTTTTAGCAAATTCCAATTACTTGATGTGGGCTACAAGGGGCCTCCATGAGAAGAAAAGGGATAAGAAAAGAAAGATACCAGCAGTTAACAGGGACTGCTCAGGGAAGGAAAAAGAGAAAGCTAGCCCATTGCTTTAAAAACAAATACATGATTACAGATGTGACCTACTGCCAAAAAAGGCCTCCCCAGCCTCTGAACCAAGACATTCCTTCCACTAGGAGACATGTTCCCGATCCAAGGGCAAAATAACAGCTGGGAAGATACTCTGGACTTCAAGACCATTAAACGCTCGGTCTCATCCAAACATTGTTTGGATGTCATGAGACTTGTAAACACAAGTTGAAAAAGTACATGTATTTATGTTTATGTGAACAGACACAAGAAAAAAGGCCAGTGGGAAATAAACTATAGCATTAACAAAGATTTTCTCAGAGTGACTTTCATTTTCTTATTTATGCTATTCAGGGTTCTTCAGCTTATCCTTCATTTGTTTTTAGAATAATCATATATTTCTTGCTTATGAAAATATAAAGTAGAATAACACCTTAAATCATAGGTGCTATACTTCTTCTAAAGCTTATTTATCTAATTGATAAATTTGGTTTCAGATAGATTTACTGTGAAGTTAAGAGTATTTTAACCATGTTCTGGGGCCCAAAAGATTGCTACACTTCCTTTAATGTCAAATGGACCCCCACTAGGTCATGCTTCACATCTGGAGGAGACAAGAATGAAGGCACCTCCCAAAGAAAACTCCAAGTCACTGCAGGGCCTTACCCAAGACCTTGCCTCCTCCACAGGGAAGAGGGGCACAGACCTTTAAACCTTGCAAGCACATTATGACTAGAAAACCAACAAGCCCCAGGATACTTTTGGACACTGCCCCTTCCTCCCAAGGGGGCAGATAGAGATCTACATTTGGTAAGGGCCTCATATGTTAACACAACACATATCAGCTTCCTGGGGAGGGCGGCAGGACCTGTAGACCATGGTCGCCTATCACAGAGGGGCAGTCCCTGGGGAGAGGGTCCCTGGATGGGGCTGTGGGAGCCAGGCAGGCACCCAGGTGGGTGAGGCTGCAGGGAATGTCCAATTGCTGCTCCCAGGAACACTGCCCAGTGGTGCCAGACCTTTGGGCAACTTTTTCAAACAGTCGGGAAACATAGATTTTTATCATATTGATAACTAAAAATCTCTTTTAAAAACACTGCTGTAGGCTCTCCTACTCCTGTGTAGCAGACATACAGAAGGAAAGTGTTAAGGACAACACTCCTCCCAAGTACAGCGCTCCTCTTCTGGGCCATGAAGGCTAGACTACGAAAACCCAAAGTGTTACTACTGTGGAACAGTCTGCCATCTTCTTTGGAAACCCACAGAGCAAAATCTGTGGGCTGTATCTACAGTAGCCCAAATAATCAATCTGAGGAAAATAATTTCAATCAAACATGTTCTGGGAGCCCACAGTGTGCCAGGCCCGGGGGCAGCACACCCTATACATGCACCATTTTCATGCAGGAGCTCACATCTTGGCAGCAAAGGAACCTGCCCAAGGCAGCCAGAGGCTGGTACAGCTGGAAAAGCTTTGCAGAGTCAAGACGAGGGTCTGCCATTGGTGAATCTGTAGCCCTGGTAACAACTCCATGTTTATATCTAAACCCATATTCTTTTCTGTGCTGTGTTGTATACATTTAAGGAATATTAAAGTCAGAAAAACAGGCTGGGTGCAGTGGGTCACGCCTATAATCCCAGCACTTTGGGAGGCTAAGGGGGGAGACTTGCTTGAGAACAGGAGTTTGAGACCAGCCTGGGTAACACAAGCAAGATCTCATCTCTAAAATTAAACAAAAAAAAAAAAAAAAAAAAAAATTTCTTTTAATTATTTAGGCACAGTGGTGCACACCTGTAGTCCCAGCTACTCAGGGGGCTGAGGTGGAAGTATTTCTTGAGTCCAGGAGTTCAAGGCTGCAGTGAGCTATGATTGTGCCACTACACTCCAGCCTGGGTGACAGAGCAAGACCCTGTCTGTTAAAAAATAATTAAATAATTAGTTTGGAAAGTCAGGAAAACAAAATTCCCTTGATTTCAGTATATTGTTAGTTTATCTGTAAGTCTGTGCTTCTCACAAGTGGCAAAACTTAGAAACAATACATTCCTAGAAATTTAGCTACTTTTCCATTAGAAAAGTCAAATGCCTATTAGCATACTACAGGCATTTTATAGTTATTTTAAGACACTCAAATAAAAAACTTATTTTAGATTTACAAAGTATTAAATATTACCTTACTATTTCTGTCTGCCCCACTCTATCTACCCTGGCTCGGCATCTCCCAGGCCAGGCTCATGCCAGCACCTCCTGACAACCCCCCGCCCCCTCCACCAGTTCACCTGCCGCATCCACTACATCAAGCCTGGCTTTCTGAGCTTCAAGCTCCCTCAAACACACAAGGGTCAAACTCACTCTGCAAAGGGTGTGCCCAGAGCCTACCTCATCCTGTTCTAAAGCCATCCGCACAGCCTTTAGGGCTGTCATTCATGAAGCACCAGTCGTGTGTGAGCCGTGCTGTCCTCAGACATCGAGCACTGCAGATTCGGGACCTTTCCTCCCACCCTCATCTTCTAGGTGTAAAGTGATGCTCCTTAAAGGGGTTATGCTCAGCAACCACACGCAGAGCCCTCTGCCTTCTATCTCATAAACTTGATACTTCTGCACCTTTCTCCTCCCACTTCCCCAAAAGTAAATATATAGCATGAAAAAAAAACAAAAAGCCAAAACAACTTTGGAACACACAAGGTCCAAGTTAACTCAAGGAGACTACAATACCTGTAAGACCAGCACAAAATTCCATAGAAACCAAAGTACTGCATATCTGGGGTTTTTTGTAAGAAAAAAACCTGATTTTTTAAAAAAGACAAAAAGGCTTAATTATTTTTTTTAAAGGTACTATATCTTTCAGTGGCCATCTTTTCCAGGATAGTTAACTTCCTAGACTGCACAACTGATAAAGCATCTCCAACATGACAGCTTCAGATGATTTTCCATGTTGTCAACACTTTTACCCATCTTAGCTGAGGAAGGACACCCCAGCTCCCACAACACAGTACAGTCATCGATGCATACAAACCCCGCACTGGGAGTAATGCCATCACTGAAAGCATCCTTTAACTGGGAAGGGGCATAGGGAACCTTCTGGATAATAGAAAAGTTCTATTTCTTGATCTGGGTGGTAGATCTCGATCTCTCTCTCTCTCTCTCTCTCTCTCTCTCTCTCTCTCTCTCTCTAGCTATAGATAGATAAACTGTACATTTAAGATTTGTACATTTTACCATATGTAAATTAAATCTCAACTAAAATAAAAAGATACCCACTAAAATAAGACATCATCTTTAAAATGAACTTTTACTAAAATTAAAGAAAAAATTGACACATAGCACTTACCAAAATTCAAGAAAATCAATTTGGCCTGTATTCCAGGACACAGTTTGATGAGAAATGGAATGGCGATGTACAACCCCAAAACACAGAGAAGTATCTTCCTCAGTCGGAACCACAGACCCTTTCGCCTGCAAGAAAAGGGCAATTAGTAGGTCAAAAGGCAGTAGATGTAATTTTGCTGTAGTTTATTAATAAGATTATCAAAATCACTAAACAAAAGCTACACATGTCTTTTTCCACAAGGATACTGCTAGTACTAAAAGTAGTCCCACTTGCCTTTGTTAAAATAATTATTTTCGAAAGTCTTTTAATTTGAGATTAGAACTCTCCTTGCTTGAAAGCCAAAAAAACAGTCCTGATGATTTCTTATGTTCACCTTTGGGTAAGAATCCAGCAGAGAAAGAAGATTCTCAGAAGTCCCCGCCTGACATCAAACCCCAGGCGTGCCCTACCTGACATTAGACCCCAGCTGCACCTTCAACTCAGAAGAGAGGGGCCTCCCTGTCATCCTTCTCTGAGCCAGCTAAAGGCAGGCGTGGGTTACTCATTAGCTCCTGGTAGGAAGCATGTACACCAATGACCTCAACAGAACCTGTCTGACCAGGTACTGGCAGAGGAGGCTGAGAACAAGACTGTGGCCGTCACTGTGTGTCCTTGAATTTCTGCCCAGGCAAGTCCCACCAGCACCACCCAACTGGGGCTCCTTCTCCAGGACTTTCGAGATAGGTCATCAACCCAGGGTCCCATGACCCTCTTCTAATCCCTCACCAGCTCTCAAGAGTTCCTTATCCTGTTCCCTTTTAAAAATGTCTCTAACCTGGTGATTCTCAAACTTCTCAAGACCTCTCTCTACACTAAAAAATTGAGGACCCTAAAGAGCTTACGTTTTTATAGTTTGTATTTACTACTATCTTTCATATGAGAAGTTAAAGCTAAGACATTTTTAAATGCCTATATCTGGTAATAATAGTAAACAACCCATTACATATTATTATAAATATTTGTTATGAAAAATAATTACATTCTCCAATACAAAAAATTTTAGTGAGAAGAGTGGTATTAACATTTTCACAAATTTCTCTAAGCCAGAGAGCTTAAGAGAAGACAGATGGATTCTCATATCTGCTCCTGCGATCAATCTGCTGCAACACCACATGTCACATAGCCTCTGGAAAATTTCACTGTACTCCTGATCCTGAGGAAAGTGAAAAAGGCAAATAACACCTTAGCGATTATGAAAATCATTTTGACCTTACAACCCTCCAAAAGGATCCTGGGGACCCCATGAGTTCTGAGAGTACACTTGGAGAACTGCTGCTCTAACTTACCATATCAAGTCTAGACCTAGTGGGGCTAGTTAGTTATTTCTGGACTATTTTTAAAAAAACAACATACATTGAACTGTTGACACATCAATGATACAGATGAATCTCAAAAGCAGTATGCTAAATTAAATAAGACAGCCACAAAAGAATATATACTGCACGATTCCATTTGTCTAAAATTCTAGAAAAGGCAAAACTGTAAGGACAGAAAAACAGGTGGGGAGCTGGGGGTGGAGATTGAGTGCAAGGGGCTTGAGGGGTCTTGGAATGATAGAACATTCTTTATCTTGATGTGGTTGTGGTTACACAATTGCACACATTTCTCAAGACTTAGTGAATTGTACTTACAAGAATCAGCGAGAGCCGGGCACGGTGGCTCACGCCTGTAATCCTAGCACTCTGGGAGGCTGAGGCGGGTGGATAGCTCAAGGTCAGGAGTTCAAGACCAGCCTGAGCAAGAGCGAGACCCCGTCTCTACTAATAATAGAAAGAAATTAATTGGCCAACTGAAAAAAAAAATAC
>CAUYRT010064841.1:0-25994 GCA_963574885.1 Lepilemur ruficaudatus | reverse complement strand
GTTATCTGATGTGAAAATGGCTATACAAGCTTTCCTTTGGTTTCCATTTGTATGGAATATTGTATTTTATCCCTTCACCTTGAGTCTAAATGAGTCCCCATGGATTAGATGCATTTCTTAGAGACAGCAGATACTTGGCTTGTATTTTTTTTTTTTTTGTATCCATTCAGCCAGCCTATGTGACTTCAGTGGAGAGTCCAAGCCATTCACATTTATTGAAAGAGTTGATAAGTGGGGTAAATTTCTGTTCATCCTGTTGCACAGAACTTTATTGCTTTGTTTTACCTCTTGAGCCATGTGGCATCTGGTCTTTGACATTTAACTTTTCAGTGATTCTACACTGGTGAGTGTCTATTGTACTGATCTATGTATAATGCAGATCTGAGTACTTCCTGCAGGGCAGGTCTACTTATGACGAATTTCCTCGATGTTTGATTTTCTGGGAAAGACTTAATTTTTCCTTCAAATGTGAAACTTGGTTTTGTAAGATACAAAATTCTAGGTTGGCAGTTGTTGTGTTTCATAAGATTGAAGACAGGGGCCCAATCCCTTCTGTCTAGTAAAGTTTCTCCTAAGAAGTCTGCTGTTATCCTGATAATTTTTCCCTTGTAGGTTGGTTGTTGCTTATGTCTAGCTGCTTGTAGAATTTTCTCTTTGATTTGATCTTTGGCAAAGTTGATTACTACGTGTCTTGGAGAAGTCCTATTTGCTATGAATCTTCCTGAAATTCTATGACCATTTTGTATCTAGATGCCTGGATCTCTGATGATAGTAGGAAGAATTTCCTCCATAATTCCTTCAAATAGATTTTCCATGCTTTTAGTGCTTTTTTCTTCTCCCTTAGGGATACCTATAATTTGTATGTTTGTTCACTTTGCATAGTCCCACATCTCTCTAAGTGATTGTTTTGTCTTTGTTCTCTTCTCTGCCTCTTTAAATGATTGGGTTAGCTAAAGAGTCTTATCTCAAGCTCTGAGATTCTTTCTGCTCCTTGGCTTCATTTCTTACTGAAACTTTCTGCTGTGTTCTAAAAATCCCTGAATGATATTTTCATTTCTTTCAGTTCTCTTATATCTTTCCTAATTTTGTCTAGCTCTTTAATGACTTTTCCATTAATTTCCTGAAATATTTTTTGGGCTTCTTTTTGTTGGTCTTCATCTTTCTCAATTCCATTCATTTTATTTGCAATCCATATTCTGAATTCCATTTCTGTCATTTTGACAATTTCCTCATAGTTGAACTTCAGTGCTGTAGCTCCATTGTGATCTCTTGGGGATGTTGATCTGTTTTGATTTTTCATGTTGCTGGAGTTCTTTTGCTGGTTTCTTCTCATCTGATACCTTTTTTTCTCAACTCAGGGCTGATAGGTTTACAGGGCCCGTGTTCCTTGCTGGAAACTTTCCTGCTTGGTTAGAGTAAGGGGAGGTCACTAGATGGCTCTCTTCCCACCCCACACTCTTGAATGTTGACATGGCAGAGGAGGGGTATGTGCACTAGAAGCCTATAATGCAGATGTTCTGATTTTTCTTTTTGCCTGTGATTGCCTCTGCTCAAGCAGTTGGCATGAGTTCCTGGGCTATGTGTGTTTGCTCAATCCAGGTACCACTGTACTGGTGGCTTGAGGCTCAGGGCGTTGAACTTTGGAGCAGTTCTTCCAGCACTGCTGCAATGGTGGAGGCTCTAGGGTGGGGTTTTGGTGTCCTGATGCAGCTCTGCAGACTTGGGGATGGTGTCTCAGGCAAGGGAAGGGTTCTGGAGGCATGGAGGTGGAGCCTCAGAACTGGGACTGAAGAGGAGCCAGAAGCAGGGCTCGGAGGATGTCAAGGCTGATACAATCTGGAGGGCAGAGTCAGGGCCAAGCAGGCAGAAGGCAATTGGGACCTGGAGGCTGGATTCAGGATTGAGCAAGTGGTAGGTTGTTTCACAGGCTCAGAGGCCCAGCGGATGCCACATCAGCTGGACAGATGTTGGTTCTGGTGGCCTGGGTTTGGAGGAGCTCTCCACTCCCTACCCAGGACCTGCCAAAGCATTTGCCCAACTCCTCTCAGGTTGGAGCCTGCTGTGCCCCAGTCAATTCCCATGCTCAGGTCCCCTTGCACTCGAGGGGAGAAGCACTTGGCTTCAAGTCACTGGGTACAGCTCAGGGGAACCACAAGTCAGTCTACTCCCTCCCCAGCCCAGTACAGACCTGGTGCGGTGCACCCTAGAGCTCAGGATGGCTTTAGCTGCTCCCTTATCCCCACCGCACCTGTTGTCTGGTGCAATGGCTCTGCACAGACTCAAGGCAGGTCCCCAGTCTGACCATGCAGAGATCTATGGGGGTGGTGGGAGACTTCTTGCAGTTCAGTTCACACTGTGCCGGCAGGGCGGGTGCGGTGTCCGAGAGCTCTATTCTCCTATTGTTCCCTGCACATTCTTTGATCTTGTTGTATATAATACCCCCTCTCCTTTTTTTGCTCCCACTCTAAGTGTCCCATGTTGCTTCTCAGTGATTTCACAGTGCTGCTTCAGAGAAGAGCAATCCGTATGTAGGCAGCAGCCTGCACCTTTCACTTCTTTCCTTGGGAGCAGTGTATTGGCAGGCTGCTTCTCATCTGCCATTTTCAAAAAAACCCTCACTTACCTCTTAGTCACCTGTTATTTTTCTTTTTCCCTTTCTCAATAAAACTGAATCCATCCTTACAATAGTCTGTATGCATGTGCGTTTTTTAATTCACTGTTATATATTCTTGTTTTCTTCAACCTGAACACTTCTGTTTGTACTATTCACAATCATTCCCAAAGGCAATATGTGTAATATAGATAACACAAGGATAATATTTGTTTAAATCTACACTCAATTGTATTAAAATTCCAGCTCTTCTATTTACTACCTATGTGACAAATTATTTATTGTCCCTAATCCTCAGTTTTCTCAACTTCTTTCAGTTATTTAGATGATTAAATGAAATTTATTTGTTCAATTAAATGATTTCGAACAAATAAATTTCATTTAATCATTTAAATAACTGAAAGAAGTTGAGACTATGTATGTACTCTCTGGATTACTTTGACAGAGTAGGTTTTTGAATGTAACAAGATAAGTGAACTTGAGTGGTAATGTATTTTGGGAAATCAGCTCACTACAAATTGTGACTGTAAACATTGTACTGTAAATGTTTTGTAGTTTTCCCCCAATAAAATTTTTGGAAAAAATAAAAAGAAATTTATTTGTTCAATCTACAATATTTAGTAAGATCCTTTGATGAGACGTACTAAACACTGGCCAGCTTTGGGGACAATCTAGTTAAAACAATGACAATAACAATGACAAGAAATACGTCTCTCCTGATGGAGCTTACACATTATCTGGGAGACAGGCAATAAACAGATAAAGACAAAAGCATGCAATTTGGAGTAGCATTAGGTGTTCTACACAAAAATGAATCAGGACTGGGGGATACAGAGTGGCAGAGAATACTGTTTTATAATGTATTGGGTACTCCAGAAAAGTCTGTTAGGGAAGCAGAGGTCAGAATTAAGTGCTAGAGTGATCCATGAAATATCTGAAAAGAGAATGTTAGGAAGAGAAAATAAAATGCTAAGACTCTGAAGTGAATACATATTTTTCTTTCATATCTGAGGAACAGTAGGAAATGGTTGTAAGGTAGAACTCAACTAAGTGCCTAACACATAGTAATTAATTAGTAAACTAATTATTTTTAATACTATAGATAAAGAGGCTGAATTTAATCTATTAAGGGAAATGACACTGTATACAGGTCTTCTTATAACCCCAATGTTATCAATAAAATCATCTTAGCTTTTTATATTTTTCCTGGCTCCTATGATACCTAAGTTTCCCTTTTTGATATTCTGATTATCTTCTGCATAGTAGTGAATATAAGCTTGAGACCTGGGCTCCAAATATAATTTGTATATCACCAAGTCTAGGATGCTCCCACATCCTTGTCTGACTGAGTTAGGATGGCCTTCAGCGTACTACCAGATGTTCTGGGCATGCCCTTATCATACTACTTAACATACTACAGTGTAAGGTATAATGTATCTCACACTATTTATTCTGTTTTCCTTTTATTTGTCTTTATTGCTTACAAGCCATACATTTCTTGAAGACTTGTATTTCCTCTGAATTTCCAACACTGAACCCAGTGTTTTGCACATGGCAAGCATGCAATATATATTCACTGAGAAGGTGGAGAAAGGTGTTTAACACTATGGTGCTCAAATGGTGGGAGCAATCACTAGGGAATTGGGGGGTGGGGGGTAAGTCCATGTCTGAGCGACATGGTGGGCACTGTGGAGGGGTAGGACATGCTTGAAAAGTAGTTGGGGAGCAGAATTAGGGGTCTCAATAGGGGAAAGGAATTCCTCTAAAACTGATTTTTGTGATTAACTGTACACCTCGGTAAATTCACTGAAAATCATTTAATTTTACACTTTAATGGAGTAAACGCATGATATGTAAAGTATACTTCAAAAAAGTAAAAAAAAAACGGGAAGCAAATGGGAAAAGGACATGCAAAAAAAAGTCCTATTTTCAATAATCACACTGCTGATGGTATTGGTGTGCTGTCCTGAAAATGATTTCTCTGTAATTTGTGATAAAACAGATGAATACCTGTATAATATTACAATTTTGTTGTCTCCAGTGTGAGAACCAGGAATCTCAGTGTGAAAAAAAAGAAGATACAAATATACAGTAGAAATGTAACAAACAAATCTGGATTAAAATTAGTATGAACTTATGAGATATTAGTGATAATAGGCATCACTTTTTATTTACAATTTCAATAGAAAAAAATGTTTCAGTGATTATGATAACCTTGTCTGTTGTGTTTGGTAATTTAGCTTTTATTATTTTAACAAATTTTAATCTATTCAAGTTTTCCTTTGATTTATGTAATTTAGGACCAGCTATTAATTTTATCACACATTTTCCTTATCTACTGATTTGCTCATATGGTTCTTCTCTATAATTTTTGATGTAATAAATTATGTTGATATATATTCTGGTACTGTGTCACTATGGCATGCATATGTGCTCATATTGTGTCCTATTTTGATATTAATACATTGCTGGATTGCTTCCTAAAAAGAAGTGGGAGATTTTTATTGTTTTCTTATCACTTGGAGTCATTTCAAGTACGCTAGAACTAATTAGTTTTATATAAAACTCATGCTACTATGATAAAACTCATGTTACTGTGAATCCATTTGTTGCTGATGTCTTTTCCAATGATGTATATAAAAGTTCAGACAGATGAAGTTAAGAATTCCTTCTATATAATTTCCCTGGATGTTATCAAGATAGATTATGGAGATTTATCATCAAAATTTGGTCAAGACAAACTGCAATGCAAACCCTTCTCTTGCTACCTAAAGAGTATTTATCCTGATTCTCAAATTTCGCATCACTGCTTCTCTTAGAGAAAGATATGAAATGTGGCTACAAATCAATATCTGGATAATGTAGCTAGAAAAGAGAATGAAAACGTTGGAATTCTTATTCGTTGTGGCACAGTATGTGATCACCTCTCCCCTTATGCTGTCAAAAAATAAATTAGAACAGATAAATTTTGTTTGGATGTTTCCAAACTTAATGGCCCAATAACAATGCTCAAATGCCACCATATGAAAGGGAACCAAATTTGAAAGTATGTCCCAGTGAAATTAACCCTGTAGCATGGGAACAGTAATCAGTGCCTAGATAAAGCCACAAAGAGGATAGCCAGGAGTTGCAGGAATGTTCTGAGATCAGATTGGCAAAATAAATAAATAAGGCTTTCCTGGCCTACCGTATTCTTCACATACATTTCTGCCACATACTTATATAGCACAAAAGGAAAAGTACATTCCGAAGTTAACACTGAAACTCCTCCAGCTATTCTCTGTCTGTGAGCCATCCGTCTTGTCCAAGGATTTAATTAGTGAGACTGCAAACTGGTGATTACAAAATTGAAAGGATCTTTAGTCAAGAATCATTGTGAAAATATTCAGACAATTGGACAATCAGCAAAATGTGCTTTCTGGAGAGCTGCATTTTTTATGGTTTGCTTGCACATTGGCAATTTCTTCTGGATTTGCTGTCAAAACAAAGAGATTTCCAAGATTTATTTCTCCTGATGAAAACTGGTAGCCAGTATACTTAGTAATGACAAGAACTGGAAACAGATTCAGTATTATTAATACAAAAAAATTATAACAACTTAAACATACACTTCAAAAGACTTTAAAGGAGATTAAATCAGTACTAGGAAAGCTATAATTTCTTATAGTATATAGCATCAAATTTCCATATAGATTTTATATCTCAATGGGGAAAAATTGCTAATTCTAATGACACTGATTTTGTTTTCATTTTGATAATCATGGATGCTTTTTTATCCTCCGGATCCTGCAATTGAACTGAAGAAAATGGCTCTTTAAACATAGTCAATTTCTATGTTTATAAAAAATTTTATTTGGTTTATAGGCTGTCAAAACTGTAATTTTTAATTGTCTTCTGAAAAATGGATATTTGACAATAATGTCTGTTATCAGCTAAAGTTAGATATCTGAGTTGCTCTTGGGTCAACTGGTTTATAGATTTTCACACACACGAACACACACACACACACACACACACATTTGATACCACATTTTCAACTTTTTAACTTGACTCAACTGATTATTGTTTGCACAGCAATGAACCATCAGGTTTTTTGTTATGATTCCATTCAAAAAAGGCCTGTAGAAGTGATTTATTATTTGGGTAATTTGAGATGAAATATTTGAGATTTTTGGAAAAGCTTTTCTACTCTATACTCAGATATGCTTCATTTATCAAATACATATTTAGATTATATTCTTGAATTACAGTATGACCTGCTGCCTTTTAAAAAAAAATAAAATTTCCACTCTGGGAGGCTGAGGCGGGCGGATCGCTCAAGGTCAGGAGTTTGAAACCAGCCTGAGCAAGAGTGAGACCCCGTCTCTACTATAAATAGAAAGAAAGAAATTAAGAGGCCCACTAAAGATACATATAGAAAAAATCAGCCGGGCATGGTGGCGCATGCCTGTAGTCCCAGCTACTTGGGAGGCTGAGGCAGAAGGATTGCTTGAGCCCAGGAGTTTGAGGTTGCTGTGAGCTAAGCTGATGCCACGGCACTCACTGTAGCCCGGGCAACAGAGTGAGACTCTGTCTCAAAAAAAAAAAAATAAATAAATAAAATAAATAAAATAAATAAAAAAAATAAAATTTCACTAAAAATGTTTCTTAAAATGGTCTCCTGGCTTGGCGCAGTGCCCCAGGCCTTTAATCTTAGCAGTCTGAGAGGCTGAGGCAGGAAGATCACTTGAGGTCAGGAGTTTGAGACCAACCTGAGCAAGAGCAAGACCCATCTCTATTAAACATAGAAAAAAATTAACCGGAGGTGGTGGTGCACACCTGTAGTCCCAGCTGCTAGGGAGGCTGAGGCAGGAGGATTGCTTGAGCCCAGGAGTTTGAGGTTGCTGTGAGCTAGGCTGACGCCACGACCAGAGCTAGGCAGAGTGAGACTCTGTCTCAAAAAATAAAAGTAAATAATAAAATGAAAATGATCTTCTAAAAGGTACCTACATCCTAATCACTGAATGTTACTTTATATGTGAAAGGAGGGAGGATATTTGCAAATGTAGTTAATTATGAGAGGGAGAGTATCCAGAATAATTTCCCAGATGGACCCTCCTAAATGAAAACACATGTATCTTTCTAAGAGCAAGGTAGACAGAGATTTGTTTGACACAGGCAGAGAAGACCATGGGAAGACGAAGCAGAGAGATTTGAAGATGCTGGCTTTCAAGAGTAAAGCCATCTGGCTACAGTCAAAGAATACCAGCAGCCACCAAAAGATTTAAGAGGCAAAGAGCTTCTTCCTGAGGGTCAGAGGGAATGTGGCTCTTGCCAATGCCTTGGTTTTGGCCCATTTGTACTAATTTTGGACTTTAGGCCCCTAGAACTGTAAGAGAATAAACTTGTGTTGTTTTAAGCAACCGAGTATGTGGTAATTTGTTACAACAGCCACAGGAAAATAAAACAGGGCACCGTAGAGTTTATCTGGGTCAATGATTTCCATACATTTGTAGCAGCAGTTTCGTTCCTTGTTTTTTTCTCTTTCCACTCACTACTACAATTTCTGTGCCTGTCTGAGAACTATATTCCCTAACTTGCCAATAATCATTTTTATTTCTCAACTTTAATAAATGTTGGTCCCTATTAGAATCAACATAATTATAATAAATTACAAGTATGGGGAAAATAGGCAGAATTACCACATTTTACTTATGCAGGGTCTGCAAGTCAGAAATCTTTTTGGTCATTTATTTATTTTAAATTAGGAGAAAAGAGACACAAACAAAAATTATTTTTATAAGCAAGTTTCTGCTTCTTCTGAATTCGTGAGTGAATTCTCTCAAAAGGATTTATTATATATTTGTAGCAAATATGTCCTTGAAAATTAAATTCTTCCTCAGCCCTAAGTGTTCAAGGACACACAGTAACTGTTACAACTGATTCAAATCTAGATTTAGGCAGCACAAATGACATTCTTCTTTGCACAACAGCTATAAAATACCACGAATTACAACTCACTAAGGGGCCATACATATACATTACATATTTATAAATTCTTATCCAGCCAACTAATGTACATATCTCTTACCCTAAAACCTAGACGTAAATAAAGTGGTGGCAACATGTATAACAAAGCTGCATGAATTCCATTCTCAACGTGGTCATGAGTAACTGGAACTCCAACATTTCGAAGTCTCGAAACAAACATAAGTCCATCATCTCTTAAGATATCATATTCACAAGTAAGAACATAGGTGAGTGGCAAATTCTGTAACTGGGAATCATTGGCCAACAAGGGTGATGCTCTGTCATCCATAAGCGCTGGCAATGAATAACCAGGTCTTCCAAGAATTGGTTCAGTATAAACATGGCCCTTTCTGTATTTCTCAGGCAGAAGAATACTCCAGTTAACAAACTTAAACAGATGTTTTGACTCCACAGGCATGTATTGATTTCTTCTTGCGGCCTGGTGAAATGCTTCATCCTCGAATATATATAAACTTGCAAGTTTTATGGCTCTGTCCCTTGTCAGAAATACACCATGCTTATTTTCTTGGTAAGATGGTAGAGAGGTATCAATTAGCTGTAAGGCTGGGTAAATTAAAGCTTGTGCCTTGATTTTATGTTTTATTTCAGGATCATTCTGTATCTGAAAAAAATATAATGATATTCTGTCAGGCAAAAATTTCCAAAATACCAGAGGAATGAAATTTATTTTTAATCACTTAAGTAATCATGAGATAAACAAGTCTATATACATTGATGTGATATATCATAATTATTTTCAAAATATTTGTAATATCTATCAATAGCTCAAAAATATCAAGCCCATTTCAACATTAAAATTTTCAAAATACTGGTTGTGTGTGTTAGGAAAAAAAGAGAAAGAATGAGAGTGGGGAAGGGAGAGATAAATAGAGACAGAAAGTCACAAGAGGAGAAAGATACATACAATGATTTATTTTGTCAAAAGTCAACAATGGAAATAACCAAATCCTAAATATGATATTTCTGGGGGAAATTGACAGTATATATGTTTGTAAAAATTCAACTTGACTAAAGTAACAAAAGTGAATGGAATAAATATAACTATTAAATAATACCAATACATTTAAAAATTTTTAAAGATATTTAAAATTTTTTATATTTTTAAAAATTTAGAACACTTTTAAAATAATTTTTTTGGCTGCTAGGCAAATATTCTCAACATCATCCCATAATTTTTAAGAAACATTATCCAAATGCAAAAGTACATGGACCAAATTGAAAAAAAAAAAAGCCAGTTGATAAGCATCTTATAAGAAAATGGGGCAGTGTTTAGGAAACAAAGGGTAGAAAATTACGCAAAAACTTGTTGATGTTCATAAAGTTCGATGTGCAAGGGAAAATTGTTGAATATTTGATAAGAAGTTTCTTTTCCTTTCCAAAGAGACAGGGCATTTTGAAGTCTGTGACCCTGTAGACTGCAGGAGAGAACCTTGAATTAATCTGCCAGGAATAATTGTCTCAGCTAGAGTCTGGCATCTGCAACAATGGCATCTGGACAAATGGAAATACCTGATGCTGCACCAAGTAAAAAATTCCGTACCAGATTATGTGTCTCTAAGTCAACCTCTCATCACAGTGGCTGGCTGGGCTCAAAGGAGGAACTAAACTGAAACCCAAGAGGCACTTCAGAAAGGGAAATGGCATCCTACCTCCTGCACAATGCACTCCCAAGATGCTAGAGGTTTAACAACGGTAGAATGAAAATGAAATGAAACAAAGTTCTCTGACAGAAACTCTCCTAGATCCCAAATCTCTCCCCAGTGCCCTTAGGTAGATGATATACTAACCAAAGAAGATTATCATCGATATCCTACAGTCAGTCATCCCACTCTCAATCTCACCAATCTAGAAAAAAATAGAGACCACATACACAAATCTCTTTTAGGCTAATTATCACTTTCCCCTTAATATATAAGATATTCATAATGGATCCTTCTATTTCATTTTGAATTCTACAAACATTGACATGATATCTAAGTTATCATTTATTTCCCTTACTGGGCCTAAGATGGTAAAATATTTAATATAGTATGAAAATGATGAAAAATATCAGATAAATGAATATTGTCTGATTTATAATTTTTAAAAAATTGATACATAACATTTTACATATTTATGGGGTGCATGTGAGTATTTATTATATGCATAGAATGTGTAATAATCAAATCAGGGTATTTTGGGTATCCATCCCCTTGAGTATTTATCATTTCTGTATGTTGGGACTATTTTAAGTTCTCTCTTCTAGCTACTTTGAAATATAAAATACATTGTTGCTAATTATAGTCACCTTGCTCTGCTATAGCACCTTAAAACTTATATCCTCTATCTAACTGTATGTTTGTACCTATTAACCAACCTCTCTTGTTCCCCTCCCCCACTCACACGCTCTTCCCAGCCTCTGGTATCTATCATTCTATTCTCTACCTCCTTGAGATCAACTTTTTAGCTTTCATATATGAGGGAGAACATGTGATATTTGTCTTTTTGTGCCTGGCTCATTTCACTTAACATTATGACCTCCAGTTCCATTCATGTTGCTGCAAATGACATGATTTCATTCTTTATCATGACAGATTATACTTTATTGTGTATATGTACCACATTTTCTTTATCTTTTCATCCATGGTTGGACACTTGGGTTGATTCCATATCTTTGCTACGATGAATAGTGCTGCAATAAACCAGTAAGTACAGGTATTCCTTTGTTATTTATTTGGGGATATCTTACCTTCCTATATTAGGATGTCTAAATTTCTTGCTAGACTTGTGAAATTTTTACTTATTATTTCTTAAAATAGATACTCTAACTTTCACTTTCTCTTCACCTGCTGGGACTCTGACAATTTGTATATTTTATCACTTTATTTTATCCCATATATCACATAGCCTTTGCTCATTCCTCTTTATTCTTTTTTCTTTACTTTTGTCTGACTGCGTTATTTCAAAAGATCTGTCAGGGAAGGGATTCTCCATGACTTTATGCCCTGTGTTATTCCATGATTCAACTTTGAAGCACATTAAAGGCAGTAATCTGCCACGGACACGTGTGCTTGGTATAAAGCCCACTCCAGACAGTCTGAGGCATTATTGAATGCTCTCCCATTCCCCAAGTATCCTGTGACCTTCCAAAAAGCACAAAACTGTCTTACAATGGTAGGCTCTCCCTGCCAAGTGGCTATATTACAAACCCTGCACTTGGCCCCTCATCATCCACAGCCCTTCTTAACCCAGTCACTGGTTCACAAGGAACACTACCATCTAGCTCCCTAGTTTTAGTGTGTGTTATCCGAAGTCCTGCATGTCCATACCAATTTATCCACAGCCTTTCATCCAAGGAAGGATGGATGCATGCAAAATATTAATTTGTTATTAGAGAAGTTTCTACTTTGCTAGTGATTAAGTTTTGCTCACCAAACTTAGCTTACCTGTTATTTTCAATCCAGGCCACCTAAGTTTCAACAGCAACAGTGATTGCTACCCCCACTAATTTTCCTTTCCATCAATCACTGCTATCCCACCCCATACCCAGTTCCAATAACATACAGTCAATGAATATCTGTATAAATTATGAATCACCATGAAGAAATTCCAATATGGGAGGATTTTTGCCCTCCTAGCGCAGATATTTCAACCATGCTGGAGCTGAAAAACTCCAACATAAGCTGTTAATAGATAGAGCCCTTCAAAGAGTCCAAGATGATCAACCTGCTTTCCTCCTTGCAAATTTACCCCATCTTTCCCTGCTCCTTATTCTTCCCTCAAAAATCTCATCTCTCACTTTATGTCCTAAAAGCAAGACAGTAATACACTCAAAAGTGCTGGACTCATAGTGATACCACATCCAGGAGCAATACCCAGTCAAATAGGAAGGAAGACCTGAAATCAGTGTTGCTCAGTGGTTAACATTTTCATATCTGGGTTTGAGTCTGTATTTACGACACATTAACTCCATACTTTAGGCAAGTTACTTAACCTCATGCAACCTTAGTTTCCTGATCTCTAAAATTAATATAACATTAGTAAATATGACATATGGTTTTTACAGGGGTTATATAAGCATTTAAACTACAGTTCTGAGCATATGGCCAGCACTCAGTAAATGTTGACTATGTGTATTGTTATCGTTGAAACAAATGTAAAATAAACCCAACAGTCTGTCCTTGAAATGCTTCAGAAAAATGTTTGTTCATCATCCAGCAAGCAAATCATGGGAAATATTGGCTTGGCTCCATTTTATTTGAGGATGCAGAGATGGTGTCTGGGTAGGCATCTTAATAACCTGTGCATAAACCACGACTCTAAACTCATAAGGCTTCTGAAAAACATACCCTGTTCCCCACTTCATGTAAGTATTACTCTACAATAGGGGAGCATTATCATACACTGTTTCTTTTCATCATTTCAATTGCTTGCTCAATCTGATCTGTTATCAAATTCTCTATTTTGGCTGGGCGCGGTGGCTCACATCTGTAATCCTAGCACTCTGGGAGGCCGAGGCAGGCAGATCACTCAAGGTCAGGAGTTCGAAACCAGCCTGAGCAAGAGTAAGATCCCGTCTCTACCATAAATGGAAAGAAATCAATAGGCCAACTAAAAATATATATAGAAAAATTAGCCGGGCATGGTGGCACATGCCTATAGTCCCAGCTACTCGGGAGGCTGAGGCAGGAGGATCGCCTGAGCCCAGGAGTTTGAGGTTGCTGTGAGCTAGGCTGATGCCATAGCACTCCAGCCTGGGGAACAGAGTGAGACTCTGTCTCAAAAAAAAAAAAAAAATTTCTCTATTTTCATTTCACTTATTTCCCTTGAATAGATGTTTTGACCAGATGTTTCAAACACAGACCTAGCTCCCAGAAGCTCACTTTGGAACAGAACCCATCCACTTTTTAGAGACGTCATGATGGTTAATATTCAATGAGCATTCTTTTCAGGGGAGACATCTTGAGACATTTAATTTCTTTTTATTTAAATCACAAAACTCTCCAACCCATCTTCGCATCAATGCTACTTGGCTCCTCTTTATTAATAATCTCCCAAACCCAACAGCTCCCAGGCCTGTCAACTCTTATTTATATTTCACTAATTCATCCACTTTTCTCCATTCTCACTGCCACCACCTTAATCTACAGCATTCTGCTTGTTGCACAAAGTATTGCACTTCTTTTCCTACTGCTCTCTTTTCCACTCTAAACTCACTTTCCAATCTACTCTCCATTTGCAACAGTATTTTTAATGCAAATATAATCAAAACTCTTCAATGACTTAGAGTCAAGTAAAAAAGTCTCACGATATCCTTTCATAGTTTGCCCCTGCCAACTTCTCTAACCTTATCTTTTATCATACTTTCCTCCTCTCTTCTAATGTGGAATCTATGGATTTCTTTTATTTCTTTGGACAAAGAGCCAAGGAGAGAAACAGAAAGTAACTACATAAACAAAGAGGATAAAAATGAATCTACTCACACCCTGCTTAGGCAACTAGCAAAACCAAATATACCTAATTCCAAAGATAAGCAATCAATTGTTGCTAGTTTCAAAGACGTTCAGATCCAGTGTCTTTATTTAATCTCTAAATTTGCTCTACAGAGACAAATTGAGGATAATCTGTGAGACTGTGTTCTATTACACAATGGGTCCAGTTAAAGAAAGTTCCTAATCATAGTAGGTTGAAGAATGGCAGAGCAGTTAAAACCTGGGATATTCTGAAGGGCAGAGGAAGAAGACAGGAAGAGTACAGGTATGATGCCATGATTCGGAAATACAGAGATTTAAAAAAAAAGTTGTCCCAGATTCCAAAACACTTAGAGTTTGGTTGGTGTTTTGCACATGCAACAAGTAATAAGGTAATAACCATACTGTAGCTATGTATAAACTTCTACTTATAATGTAGAGATAATATAGAATAGGTTTTCCTGGAGGTGTTTCTGAAGCTTATGGAGCATCTAGGTATAGAAATCTATTTGGATATATGGGTTTTAAGCTCAGGAGAGTGGTGGTTTCAGTAAAAGGTATAGATTTGAGAGTCTTCATCAGATAAATCAGGCAGAGAGTGAAATAAAAGACAGAATGACCAAAGGTTGTAGTCTGGGAAATACCAAATTTAAAGGAGTACAGAGAAGTTCACTTCACATAAAATTCAATGGAAGAGAGGTAAGAGGAGAACAAAGAGAGGGTGCTATTACAGATGCCATAGAAAGGAAGAATTTTCTAAGATAAAGGTTGACAAGAGTTTTAATGATGAAAACAAGTTATTTAAAATGTGAATACAAAATATGCCCTTGGATTTAGGGGAAAAAAGAGGTCATTGACAAACTTAGCCTCAGGAAGTTAAAAGGAATGGCCAGAGTAAAACACAAAGTGATGACTGAGGAAGATACACATTATGAGCATGTGGGAAATCACATGATCATGTCAAAGACGCAGAAAAAGCACTTGACAAAATTTAGTATCTTTTCATAATAAATGCAACACATTAAATACAAAGGAATGCACCTCAACATAATAAAGGCCATATAGACAAGCTCATAGCCAACAACATACTCAATGGTGAAAGCTGAAAGCTTTTCCTCCAAGTTCAGGAGCAAGACCAGGATGCCCATTCTCACCACATCTATTCAATAAAGCACCAGAAGACCTAATCAGAGCAATTAGGCAAGAAACAAAAATAAAATGTATCCAAATCATAAAGGAAGAAGTAAAACAATTTGTGTTTGCAGATGACATGATTTTATATTGATGTATAGAAAACCCTAAGAACGCTACCAAAAACCTGTTAGAACAAGTAAAAAATTCAGTAAAGTTGAAGTATACAAAATCAACAAACAAAAATTATTTGCATTTCTAAACACTAACAACAAACTATCTGAAAAAGAAATTAAGAAAACAATCCCATTTTAATAGCATCAAAAATAAATAAATAAGTAAAATACTTAGGAGTAAATTTAACTAAGGAGGTGAAAACTCCTATACACAAAACTATAAAATATTAATGAGAGAAATTGAAGAAGATGTAAATACATAGAAAGATGACTCTTGTTCATGGATTTGAAGAATTGATATTTGTTAAAATATCCATACTACTCAAAGTGATCCCTTTGGGTATTCAATGCCACCCCTATCAAAATTCCAATCAATGATATTTTTTATAGAAATAGAGAAAACAATCCTAAAATTTATCTGAACCACAAAAGACTTGGAATAGCCAACACTACCTTGAGTAAAAAGAACAAAGCTGAAAGCATCACATTAGCCAATTTCAAAATATACCACAAAGCTATAATAATTAAAAGAATGTGGCACTGGCTTAAAAACAGACATATAGACCAAAGACAGAGAATAGCGAGTCAAGAAATAAATGGTTATCTTGATTCATTTGGTGCTGCTATAAGAGAATACCTGAGACAGGGTAATTTATAAAGAAAAGACTATTTAGTTCACAGTTCTGGTGGCTGGAAAGTTCAAGATTGGGCATCTATATCCAGTAAGGTCCTCTGGCTACTTCAACTCATGGAGGAAAATGGAAAGGGAGGCTGTGTGTACAAAGAGATCATTTCATGAGAAAGGAAGCAAGAGAGAGAAACCAAGGAAGACAGACTCTTTATAACAACCCACTGTCTCAGGAACTAATCCACCCCTTGAATGAAACAACATTTTCACTCACTCCTTCCTTCTGGAAGTCATTAATGTATTCATGAAGAATCCATCCTCATGACCGAAACACCTAGGCCCCACCCTCAACACTGTCACATTGAGGATCAAATTTCAATATGAGTTTTGTCAGAGACAAAGCAAACCATAACTGTGGTCAGTGGAACTTAGACAAAGGTGCCAAGAAGACACAAGGAGAAAAGATAATCTCTTCGATAAATAGTGCTGGGAAAACTGCGTGTCCACATGCAAAAGAATGAAATTGGACCTTATCTTATTCCATATACAAAAATCAACTCAAAATGTTGGATCAAATATTTAAAACTTAAAGAAAACTGTAAGGCCACTGGAAGAAAACTTAGAGGAAAGTGTCTTGATATTGGTCTTGGCAATGATATTTTTGGGTATGACCCCAAAAGTACAGGCAACAAAAATGGAAAAATGAGATTGCATCAAACTGAAAAGCTGCTGCACAGAAAATGAAAAAATCAACAAACATAGTGAAGAGAAAATGGGAGAAAATATTTACCAACCATTCATCTCATAAGCAGTTAATATCCAAAATGTATAAAGAACTCAATAGCAAGAAAATAAATTACTCAATTAAAAAATGGGCAATGGACCTGAATTGGCAATTCTCAAAAGAAGACATTCAAATGGTCAACAGTACATGAAAAAGTGCTCAACAGAGTTATCACCTCACAGATCTGTTAGAATACCAAAAAAGACAAATGATAACACGTGTTGGTAAGAATGAAGAGAAAAGGGACCTTTATGCACTGCTGGTGGGAATGTAAATTGATATAGCCATTATGGAAAACAGTATTTTTTGAGTTTCCTCAAAGATTTAAAAAAACTGAACTACCATAAGTTCCAGTAATACCACTTCTAGGTAGATATCCAAAGACAACAAAATCAGTAATGTGAAGAGATGACTGCACATGAATGTTCATTGCTGCATTATTCACAATAGCCAAGATATGGAATCGATCTAAGTGCCTGTCAATGGACAAATGGATAAAGAAAATGTGGTGTGTATGTGCATCTATATGCATACATGCCACACACACAATGGAATATTATGGAGTCTTTGAAAAGAAGGAAATCCTGTCATTTGTGTGACAGCATTTGATGAATCTGGAGGTCATTATGCTAAGTGAAATAAGTCAGGCACAGAATGACAAATAATCTCACTTATTTGTTGAATCTGAGAAAGTCAAACTCATAGAAGCAGAGAGTAGAGTGGTGGCTGTCAGGAGCTAGCAGTATAGTTGCAAGGTGACGGGGGTGTGTGGGGAAAACGGGGAGATGTTTGTTGGTCAAAGGATACAAAGTGTCAACTATGCAGGATGAATAAGTTCTGGAGATCTAATGTACAGCATGGTGACTATAGTTAATCATACCGTACTGCATACTTGAAACTTGCTAAGAGTGTAGATCTTAAATGTTCTCACCATACACAATATAATGGTATCTATGTGAGGTGATGGATATGTTAAGTAGCTTGCTTGTGATAATCATGTATATATGTATATATATCCCAAACCATCATGTTGTACATATTAAATATATATTAATATAATTTTTTATTTCTTAATTATACCTTAATAAAATTTTTAAAAAGAGAAAAAAAGAAAATAGAGGAGTTTGAAAGTTTATCAAATTATTTAATGAAGCTAGTATAACCCTTCTATCAAAACTTGACAGAGTTTTAAAAAACAGATCAATCTTTCAAAAATACATAATTTTTAATAAACTAACAAATCAAAACCAGCAATATATAAAAATTTTAATTCGTCATGACTAAGTGAGCCTCATGCCTAGAATGTAAGAATAATTTAACATTTAAAAGTTTATTGGCATAATTTATCACATTAAAAGAATAAGGGAGAAAAATCACATGATCATCTGAATAGATGCATTAAGATACATTTGGCAAATTCAATACTTGTTTACACAAAAACTATCAGCAAACTAGGAATAGAAATTACTTCCTCAATCTGACAAAAGCTACTTATGAAAAGCTTCCAGTTAACATCAGATTTGTTGATGAAAACTGAATAATTTTCTCCTCAGATCCAAAGCTGGACATATATATTAAATACTGTACTGGTGGCCCTGGCCTGTGCACTAATAAAGAAAACAGGGAAAAAGGAATGGGATTAGAAAGGAAGAATTAAAACCATTTCTAGTTGTTGAAGATATGCTTGTTTAGAAAAATCCTGGGAAACTTGAAAAAAAAAAACACTGAAATTGTAAGTGAATTTATTGAGGATATAATGATAAAAGGCCAATATAAAAATCAATTGTATTTCTACATATTATCAATAAATATTTGAAAAATATTATTTCATGTGAAATTCTTACAAAATAACTCAGGAATAAATTGGAAAAAAGATGTGCATGATATCTACACTGAAAATAGGAACATATTGCTGAGAAACTTTTAGAGGACCTAATAAAATATGAGATACGCCACTTAAACTAATTACAAGTCTCAATATTATTAAGATGTCAGTCCTCCCCAAATCTGTAGATTTGATGCAATCCTAATCAAAATCCAATTAACCATTCTTTCAAAAAATTGACAAGATATTCTAATATTTTCATGGTAAAGATATGGAATACTAGAAACAATTTTTTAAAAGGAAGAATAAAGTCGAAGTCAATGTAGTACTGGCACAAGTATAGGTATATATATCAATGAAACAGAAGAATACAGAAATAGTAACATTAAGGTCAAATGATTGTTTACTCAAGTGCCACTGGAATTCAATGGGAAAGAATAGTTTTTTCCACAAATCATGCTGGAAGAACTGAATACCTATGGGGAAAAATAAGCCTCAACCTCTATCTACTTCCCACCATAAAGACATATGTAACGTACCTGTTGAGTCACTGCTGCTACGAAAGCACACCCCGCGCTGTCTCCTGAAATACAGATTCGGGCGGGATCCACTCCATATTTTGTAAGAATTTTATCCTGAAGAAAAAACTTGACTGCAGTAAGGACATCTTCAAATGGAACAGGAAACTTGTGTTGAGGAGCTAGTCGATAGCTGTAAGAAAGAACAATAAAGCATTTATGGTTGTGTCTGTCCAACCAGCTCTCAAATACCAAATAGATGCAATTTAACACCAGGCCTATTGTTCAATCTTCTAAAAGTCAAGTCTGAGTTTTCTACTAACTCTTGATTAAAATGAAAATCAGTATAAAGTTTTTCCTCAATCTTGTATCTAAGGTCTATGGCATTGTGGTTGAGGAGTCAGGGGATTGTGATGAACTCTCTCAGGATTGGAAGCAAAGTTTTTAGCCCAACTGTATTTTGAATTGGAGATGCTCTATAGCTTACATCATATTCTCAATGTAATTGGTGATATAAACATTTTTAAACATCCTTGTTTAAAAAGCACCATAAATTTTTGAAGGCAGCAAATCTAAAAGCATATTCTAGCCAAGTGTCCTATTTTTTTCAAGGTCTAGATCAAAATTCTGCAAGTTGGCAATGCATATGCTTCATCAAGGAGATGCCCAGCAGTTGATTCTAGATAAAAATTTTGAAATATAAATAAAATTTAAATATGCTATGGAGCTTGTCTATTTCTGATAAATTCATTTGTAAGGAAAATTATCACATCATTGTTTTTAATGGTTGTAAATGGATTTTTTCCCAATACATGTGGACCAGTAAAACAGAAAAATACTTCCAGTAGCTTGTTCTCAGACTTTTTCTTTTTGATCTTCCAAATAATAAAATTTGCAAAAATCTATACTTAACAGTAAAACAATGGAACACTGAACTCCTTTGAGGAGTAGTCTATGTTGCAATGGTGACAAGTAAAATATATTAATTTTTAAAATTATATTAGAAGCATAGCTGACTTGATTTGGAAGTCAAATATCTACGTAGTAGATAATATCTACATAGGGAAAAATCATAGTAGTAAAAGAAAATCACTCTCTTACTCCACGCTTACAACAACAGCATCAAGTTTGTTTGCAGTCCATCTGTTCAGGGAGTCAAAAACTCTCTGCTCTGAAATGAAGAAATAAATATCAAGACAATCCCCATAATTAAAAAGCAACAAAACTGTTACAGCTACAAATGTGGAAAGAACTGTGGTTTGTGAATGTCACACAGGAAATGTTATTTCCCACAACCCATTTCCTTGCAGAGGGTCCTGAATCCACATGACACACTGTGGCCATCCCAGTCTCTTGAGTCATTCTCTCCAGAGGCACAAAGATGACTTTGCCAATTGGTATTTTGGGGAAGAGAAACTAGGCTCAGTCCATTCTAATTTTCTCTTACCGTCTCCTGTCTGTACACAGTGATCCTTCCAAGGTCCATTTGTGTCCTGGTGCATTCTACTCTGCTCTGCTCCTCCAGGCAGGAAGGTTCGTAGGGAGGAGGTATGTGATTAGTCAGTAGGGCCACCCACTATGGCTGGGCTAATCTAACTCAAGAGTGACAGAGCAACAATGCCTAAATATGCATTCACGAAAACCTTCATTAAAAATAAGGGTAATGTTTTGACTTCCATTTACTTGAATTCTGTGTATAATTTTTCAATTGGTTCAGAAGTCAGGAGAGAAAAAAAGTAATAGCATTATTGACTCTAAAACAATGTTTAGTATAATAACGTGGTCCCTCAAAATCACTGTTTTCTTTGAATATGCTACATCACGAGACGGTCCAATAATATTGGCATTAAGACAGAGTCTAAGGAGCAGCATGAGATTTTAAGACAGCCTCTAGCAAGTGAGTGTGAAAACTTATATGTACATGTGTATTTTGACGTGCTTGGCACACAATTCATAGACTCTTCCCCAAAAAACATACATACACACACACACATCCCACATCTTTCCCCAAGTATCCACAAATCAGATTTACCAGTGGTCTGACAAAAACACCTTGGCAAATTCTGTGACATTTGTTACTGCTTTATTTACCAAAAGATCCTAGAGATTCAGAGAATTATAGAATTGTGGTCAAATTCCAGACTTTTCTAAGGCTTCTCTTACACATTAACAAAATTTAAAATTAAAAACCATTTAAAGGGGGATAGAAAAATGGTGGAGTAAAGGTGAGCTCCTGGATTCCTCCTTGCAGAGAAAGAGGCATAGATCTCCATCTGCTACACACGAGTGGAACAGCATTGTGAATTGGCAGAGAAACAGCGTGGGACACACAAAACAGGGAAAAGGTGAACAGGAGATAGGATTGTGAAATCTGGAGAGTGCAAGACATACAATAGAGAATAGAGCGTGGGACAGCTGCACCTGTCTGGCCAGCAAGTGCAGTATGATCTGACCCATGGGAGAATTTCCTGCTTTCCCCACTGACCTCCACAACCACTCAGACAGGGATATGCCTAAAGTCAGTGCAAAATCATGGCAGGAAACATCGGGCTTTGTGGAGAAGACAATAGTGGGAAGCATCTTGAACTCTGTGCCAGGACTGCACTGGGTAGGGGAGGGACTGGTCTGAGCTACCACTGGAGCGGGGTTAGGAGACAGGCACCTTGCCCCTGGCAGTCAGCGGGTCCAGAACAGTGGAGGTAGACACTAAGAAGCGGACTGTAACCTGGAAACTACTGCAGGTGAATAGATCCACTCAGGGTGGGTCAGAAAGAGCAAGAGCTCCTGCTGAACAAGTGTGAGATTGCAGGAGGATGACATAAAAGAGACAATGAATGGGGCACCCTGATGACTCAGCTCCCCAATCCAGCACCTTCCAACTCCTGAACAGTCTCCCCCAGTGCTAGCGCTCTGCGGGCAGGTAGTCGCAATTTTGGGGGCCCACAATCCAGACGCTGCAGCACGCTACAGTGTCGGGCAGCTTCCTTCCCCCAGCACAGGGACTATCATGACAAGCTCTGCCACTCCATGACCTATGGTCAACTAGCCAGGCCCATGTTGATGAGTGAGTTTTGAATACTTCCCCGGTCATGAGAGGCTAACACCTGTGGGATTTACAGGTTCTGAGGTGTTGGGCGGATTGGGGAAACACCCCATTCCCCTAGCCAGCAATTTTCTCACCAAAAGTGGTAGGCTCCACCCCTGGAGGTAGGGAGAGACAAGAAAAGCCACTTTCCCTCTGTGACTAGCATGAATCCGTGGGGCCTTGGCACAGATCAATAGTTGACAGGCCAGTGACTTTGCTCATCAGACGGATTTAGATCATCCAGTAGGATTATAATTCTGAGGCTGGATTTCTGTGTCTGGTCAGCTGCCAGCAGTGGGGTCCATGGTCAGGGAAGAAAAATCCTGGCAAGAGGCCACAATTGGCTCACCAAGCAACTCCTCCCATAAGGAGCAGCCTCCCAACTATGGTGGAAGAACCCTGAACAACATGTTAGTGGCTCCCCCTAGTGGCAGATCAAGCAAACATAGAAATGCAAACACATCCAGGCTGGTAGGAAGCAGCTGCGACCTGGCTTGCTTCTAAATAGCACCTACTGGAACAGAGCCTAAACAGGGCGTGTTATTTTCCAAATGAAAACTAAAAAGTGGGAAGCAACAGCTGATCCAGATGGGAAAGAGTCAGTGAAAGAACTCTGGAAGTATGAAGAATCAAACAGAAAGTACTCTCCCAAAGGGGAACGACAGCTCTCTAGGAATGGACATTAATAAAATTCAGAACACTAAAATGACAGAAGAATTTCAAACATGGATTGTAAGAAAACTCAGTGATACCCAAGAAAAAATGGATAAGCAGCACAAAGAAACCACAAAAACAATCCAGGACGTGGAAGAAAAATTCGCTAAAGAAATTGAAATATTAAAGAAAAATGATACTGAGCTCCTAGAGATGAAGAATTTATTCAAGGAACCACAAAACAGTGGAAAGCCTCAAGAACATGGTATATCAAACAGAAGAAAGAATCTCAGGAATTGAAAATAACACCTTCCAATTAAATAAGTCAGTCACAGAGGTAGAGCAGAGAAATAAGAGAAAAGAGCAAAGCCTACAAGAAATGTGGGATTATGTGAAGAAGCCTAACGTGAGAGTTATGAACATTGACAGGGGTGAAGAGGAAAATACACAAGGGTTGGATAAGCTATTTGAAGATATAATAGGGGAAAATTTCCCAGGCCTTGCTAAAAATCTAGATATCCAGATATAAGAAGCTCAAAGGAGTCCTGGGAGATTCATTGCAAACAGAAAGACACCATGACGTGCAGTCATCAGACTAACCAAAATATTCACAAAAGAGGCCCTCCTATGAGCTGTAAGGTGAAATAAGCAGGTAACATACAAAGGAAAGCCCATCTGAATAACACCAGACTTCTAAACTGAAATGCTACAAGCAAGGAGAGACTGGGGCCACATTCTCACTCTTCTCAAACAGAATATTGCCCAGCCTAGAACTTGTACCCTGAAAAACTAAGTTTTGTATACAAAGGAGAAATAAAGACATTCTCAGGTCAGCAAAGACTGAGGGAATTCGCCTAGACAAGATCAGCCCTCCAAGAACTATTCAAAACAGTGCTACCCATGGATCACCACAATAAACACTCATGAATGTAAAATCACTCAAAAGCTAAAAGTGAAAGGCCAGATACCACAATGGCTCAAGAGAGAAAACAAAGCAACAAAGTTAAACTCAACAGGATAAACAGAAATTTGCCCCACCTATCAGTTCTCTCAATAAATGTGAATGGCTTAAACAGCCCGCTAAAGATACATAGGCTGACTGAATGGATAAATACACAAAAGCCAAGTATCTTCTGTCTTCAGGAAACACAACCTGCAAGGATGCATTCAGACTTAAGGTGAAGGGGTGGAAAACAAAATTTCAAGCAAACAAAACAAAAAGAAGGCTGGCGTGGTGGTTTTGATTTCAGATAACTTAGTCTTTAAATCAACAAAAATAATGAAAGACAAAGAGGGTCACTATATAATGGTAAAGGGTACAGTTCAACAAGAAAACATCATAATTCCAAATATGTATGCACCCAACTTAGCTGCACCCAGGTTCATAAAATAAATCCTATTTGATCTAAACAAAATCATAAACAGCAACACCATAGTCGCTGAGAATTCAACACCCCTCTGACAGCACAAGACAGATCCTCCAAACAGAAAATTTACAAAGAAACAATGGCCTTAAACAAAACTCTAGAACAAATGGGACTGACTGACATTTATAGAACATTCTACCCAAAAACCACTGAATATACATTTTTCTCATCAGCTCATGGGACATTCTCTAAGATTGACCATTTCCTAGGGACAAAGAATGTCTAAAAAATTGTATAACATAGAAATTATACCATACATCTCAGACCACAGTGGAATAAAATTAGAAATCAACTGCAACAGAAATTCTCATCTCTACACAAAGTTAGAAACTAAACAACCTTCTACTGAATGATTATCTCATAAATGAGGAAATCAAGATGGAAATCAAAAGATTCTTTGAATTAAATGACAAAGGAGACACAAGTTATCAAAATCTGTGGGACACAGCTAAAGAAGTTCTGTGAGGAAAATTTATTTCCATAAATGCCTACATCCAAAAGACAGAAAGATCAAAAATAGGCAATCTAATGAATTGTCTCAAAGATCTGGAAAAGGATGAATAGACCAACCCCAAACCCAACAGAAGCAAAATAAATAAGATTAAAGCATATCTAAATAAAATTGACAACAAAAAAAAATATGGGAGATTAATAAAATAAAAAATTGGTTCTTTGAAAAAATAAAATAGACACATCTTTGGCTCTATTACTGAGAAGCAGAAAAGAAAGAACTCTAATAAACTCCATCAGGAATGAAAAAGAAGAAATTACAAATGATACCACGGAAATACAAAATATTATCTATGAATACTATAAAAAACCTTTATGCACATAAACTGGAAAATGTGGAAGAAATGGACAAATTCTTAGAAACACACAGCCTCTCTAGGCTCAATCAGGAAGAAATAGAATTCCTGAACAGACCAATATCAAGTACTGAAATCGAAACAGCAATAAAAAAACCTTCCTATAAAGAAAAGTCCCAGACCAGACGGTTTCACACCCAAATTTTATCAGACCTACAAAGAAGAACTGGTGCTCATCATGCAGAAATTGTTCTACATCATCCAGAAGGAAGGAATCCTCTCCCATACATTTTATGAAGCCAACATAAACCTGATACCAAAACCAGGAAAGGACACAACAAGAAAAGAAACAGAGCAATATTCCTTATGAATATAGATGCAAAAATTCTCAACAAAATCCTAGCAAACAGAATTCAGGAACTTATCAAAAAAAATAATCTATCATGACCAAGTGGGCTTCATCCCAGAGATGCAGGGATGGTTCAACACATGCAAATCTATAAATGGTAATTCACCACATAAATAGAAGCAAAAACAAAGACCACATGATTCCCTAGACACAGAAAAAGTATTCGACAAAATTCAACACCCTTTTACAATAAGAACGCTTAACAAAATAGTCATAGACAGGACTTACCTAAAAACAATACAAGCCAGGTATGACAAAACCACAGCTAACAACATACTGAATGGGGAAAAATTGAAAACATTCCCACTTAGAACTGGAACAAGACAAGGTTGCCCTCCATCACCATTTCTATTCAACATAGTGCTGGAAATCCTAGCCAGATCAATCAGACAAGAGAAGCAAATCAAGGGCATCCAGATGGGGGTAGAAGTGGTCAAACTGTCTCTCTTTGCTGATGATA